>VXBB01017797.1:98959-125863 GCA_013399915.1 Illadopsis cleaveri | reverse complement strand
ATCTCCTACACACACATGGATCTCTCACACACATCACGTGTACACGGATCTCACACACACACACACACACGGATCTCCTACACACACGGATCTCACACACACACATGGATCTCTCTCGCACACACAGATCCCATGGATACACGAATCTCTCTGACACGCATGGATCTCACAGGCACACGATTTCTCATATACACACAGATCCCTCACACACACGGATCTTACGCATTGATGTCACAGGCGCACGGACGTCTCACATACACGGATCCCTCACAAACACGGACCTCACACACACACAGATCTCACGGGCACACGGATCCCTCACACACANAGCCCTCGGTGCTGTGCCCTTGCAGATGGCCCGGACGCAGAAGAACAAGGCCACCGCCCATCACCTGGGGCTGCTGAAGGCCCGTCTGGCCAAGCTGCGCCGGGAGCTCATCACCCCCAAGGGAGGCGGCGGCGGCGGCCCCGGGGAAGGTGCGTTGTCTATGCAGGAGCTGTCGAGGTCGATCTGACTGGAGGCTCTTGTCCGCACAAATCGTGTCAGATTATCTACTAAACAGCCATAGAATCACAGAAGGGTTTGGCTTGGAATGCACCTTGGAGATCATTTCGTTCTACACCCGTCATGGCAGGGGCACTAGATCAGGTTGCTCGGAGCTCTGTTTAACCTGGCCGTGAACACTTGCAGGGATGGGGCAGCCACAGCTTCTCTGGGCAACCTGTTCCGTCCTCGTTTTCTCTTGTGCTACTCAGTACAGGGCCTCTAACCAGGATTTGTGGCCCTTCCTAGGGCTGTGGGGTGGAGTCCTTCCTGAAGTGTCGATGAAAGTGTCTTTGTATTTTGGCTGATACAGTCTTTGCAAAAATCTTAAGGTTTTTACACAAAGAAGCACCTTTGCAGCAACCATCTGTTTTTATATATAAAAGTGTGAATTGCCTAAGCTGCAGTGCTTAAAGGGAATGCTCCACTTACACTCAAGTCAAACACAATCCACTGTGAAGCTTTGCAGCCAAGACTTTATTAGATAGATACTTATTATTTAGATATTTAGATTATTTAGACAGATATTTATTATTTATTAGACAGATACATGTCACGGAGTGTTACAAAGTGATACAAGGCAATAAAGGTTGAGAACAATCAATTTCCCACTCTCATCCTACTAGGAAAGCTTACTTGGCTTTTGCTCAGGCAGTATTAAAAATAATAGTGTGTCTGCTGTCCAGAACATTAGAAAATAGAAAATGTCAATCACAAGACAAATATTTCTACTCCTTATTTGCAGGTTTTGATGTTGCAAAGACAGGTGATGCCCGCATTGGGTTTGTGGGTTTTCCATCAGTGGGGAAATCTACTCTCCTAAGTAATCTTGCTGGCGTGTACTCTGAAGTGGCAGCCTATGAATTCACTACACTGACTACTGTGCCTGGAGTGATTAGGTACAAAGGAGCGAAGATCCAGGTGAGCTCTTGTGTCTGTGAGGGTAGGATGGGCTGTACAGGTGCTGTGCTGTCAGGGTTGAGTGGCCTGACATTAGCAGGTTGGAAGTGATGAGCAGAAGTGCTTGAGAATACCTTGAGGTATATTTCCATGAGGTATGGATTTTTCCCTGCTTTTCACTTTTCACTGGGAAGAAGTTCCTGTGGTAGTTCTAATTATTCCCTATGACATGATCTGTTCACTGTACCAATAGGGCACATGGGATAGATAATACAGTATAGAACAATCAAATGGGAAACAGTCTTGTCATACTCTGTTCAGATTTGCAGTAGAGTCAGCTGGTTTAGAAGGGTAAAAGTAGGATTGATTTAATGAAGAATACTTTTCTCATGTGATACTTTCTTTCCTGTGAACAAATAGCTGCTTGATCTGCCAGGAATTATTGAAGGTGCCAAAGATGGTAAAGGCAGAGGACGGCAGGTCATTGCAGGTGAGTGTGTTGGAGCTGGAGACAGCAGCCTGTCACTGGTTCTTTTAACACAGTACAGCAGAATGAGGGGTTGGATCACTGTTTCTCATGTCTTTAAAAAGCTGGATTGTTTGCTGAATTTGAGCTGCCTGCTGAGAAGCAGTAGCTGCTTTCATATTGTTGTTTTCAGTTCTGACTTTGTGCACTTGCTGGGTTTATGCTCTGCATTGACACTTCAGTGAAAGCACATTGCCAGTTTTGCAGGCAGATGTGATCCCATCCTAAACAAGGCTGCTGTTTTCATTTCCTCACCCAATTAATTGTCCTCAGTTTGGTGTCTGAATGGAGACAGGAAGATCTTTTCCAGCCTCTGTCATTCTTACATCATGTAAAGATCTATCAGTGGTGGTTGACCAGCACAATAAACCTCAGTCCTACACTGGCATTTAAAAATAACCAGTATGCTCCCCCTCAGGGGTTTCATAGTGTCATCAGTCCACCCAGCCATAGTGTGGTTGTTTTGTCTCAGGTTGTGTGACATGCTTTTTGAGAGGTGACTTTCTTTTTCTGATGCTTAGTTGCTCGAACCTGTAATCTCATTCTGATTGTTCTGGATGTGCTGAAACCCCTTGGCCACAAGAAAATCATTGAGAATGAACTGGAGGGATTTGGAATTCGTCTGAATAGTAAGCCCCCCAATATTGGCTTTAAAAAAAAGGATAAAGGAGGCATTAACCTTACAGCCACAGTAAGTTGGAAGTTTTCTTTAACCAAAATTAACAAATTGCTTGAAAGAAGAGGCATTTGTAGTTGATGGTATGTCTGGGACCATGCTGTGCTGTGACTTCTTGAGGAGCTGCACTGCTGTACTGTGCTGCAGTCAGTTACTTTCCTTAGAGGCCATCCACACCTCTCCTGGAGCCTGAGCATTTCTTTGCCCTCAAAACAGAGCCTCAACATAACAAGCTTGAGATGCAAAGGAGAGTGTGCAAAAACTGCCTCTTACTTGGTGGCTACAAAGTTCTTCTGGAGAGGATTGCTCAGAATTTCAGGCCTTGCAACCCATTTATCTGAATGTTTAAAAGCAAAGAAATAGCCAGAGATACCAAAAGTCAGAACTCTGTGCTCTAGGTACCTAAAGTGTAGCTGTCTGGGCTCTGAGCTAGAGGATACATGTGGGTTTGTGTTGCATCTGGTCCCAAACTGAAGGGAAACACTGCTTCTGCAATGTCTGATTGCAGCTCTCAGTGGGGCATTAATATAAATGAAGCTGTTAGGATTTAAGTCTGTTTTTCCCTCTCCTCAGACCAGCTATGGTGAAATCAGTCATGTCCAGTAACTTAAAATGCAGCTATTCTTTCTAGTAATGTATATGCAGTGGTTGCTAGGTGAGAGCACTGTTAATTGCAACACTTGATTTGGCTGTTAGCTCTGCCTGTCCTTAACACTGTGTCTGTGTGTGTTCAGTGTCCCCAGAGTGAGCTGGACACTGAGACAGTGAAGAGCATCCTGGCAGAGTACAAAATCCACAACGCCGACGTCACCCTGCGCAGCGACGCCACTGCCGATGACCTGATCGACGTTGTGGAGGGAAACAGGTACTGCTGCCTCCCTGGGCACTGTGTTACAGAGAAGGGAATTGTCTTTTGGGTTTGTTTCCCACAGAGGCTGAGCCAGCACTGTGGCGTCAACATAGGGATAAGCTTTTTAAAAACATTTTTTCTTTGCAGCACAGGTAGCAGCATGCTGCTGTCAGGTTGCTCTAACAGTTTCTTTCTCTTTGCAGGGTTTACATCCCATGCATTTATGTCCTAAATAAAATTGACCAAATTTCCATTGAAGAACTAGATATCATTTACAAAGTACCCCACTGTGTACCGATATCTGCTCATCACCGCTGGAACTTTGATGATCTGCTGGAGAAAATCTGGGACTACTTGAAACTAGTCCGAATGTGAGTCAAAATTGCTGCTTTCTGGGGAGTTAAGTGTGTAGCTGAGACTGAAAAAGGTCTCAGGAATGGATGAGGAATATTTTATAATGCTTTTCTATTAACTGGTGTTTGCTTTGTAACCAGGAATTGTGCTTGTCTTATTTGTTGTGTGATAGCCACAAGTGCTGGTTTGAATATTTGTAGGGGAATTAAATGAGAACCTTGTGAAACCAAGACCAAAGCACATCTTAAAAAATTCCTGAAAACATGGAACTCTTGTCAAACTTTGTGGAAACACTGTGATTCCAGATGTAATCATCTTTTCAGTCTGTCATGGATGCAGCTCTCTTGACAGAACTTAGTTCTTCATCTAGAATTTCAGATATTTTTACTACAAGTTATTCCAGGTTTACATTTACCTCATCATTCTTAGGCATTTTTGGATGAATTTATGAATGAATTTACCAGTGCTCATAATACAGTACTTGTCTTTTAAATTTATATCTATCTTCTTGTAATAATATAGAATATACTGTGAAAAGGCATTTCACAATCCCTTGTATCTGTGGCCTAGATATCTATGCTATAAACTTCATCAGGTGCTTTTTCTAATATATGTTGAGGTTTTCACAGAAAAAAAATCAGCAAGTTGGAACCATAATTCTAAAGATGTTCTTTTCCAACAACTATTGTAATTTGTCTTTTTTTAAAGCACCTTCAGAAAGCTCACAAGTGAGAAACCTTTGCAGTTACAAGGCAGAACTCACTGCAGCCACTGGCTGCCCAGGTGTATTTTCAGCTTAGGTCCACCAAACATTTTGCACTTCATCCATTGTCACCACTGGAGCAGTGGGACTTGGCCCACACTGGGGGTGACAGTGCAAATCATGGATGAAATATCATGATGGGTTTGAAAAATAAAGTTTTGGTATTGTCTGAATGTTCCATCTGTGTTACAGCTACACCAAACCTAAAGGGCAGCTCCCAGACTACACCTCTCCTGTGGTACTACCTTACTGCAAGACCACAGTGGAGGATTTTTGCATGAAGATCCACAAAAATCTCATAAAAGACTTTAAATAGTAAGTATTATTGTAAAAGAATATATAGGATAGAAAATAACTTGCTTTCAGGTTTGTTACTTCATCCTCTTCTAAACTAGGAGGGAATACTAGGACCTTTTTATGTTAAATTGAATCAATCTGCCTATGATAATCAAACTTAGAACTTCAGTTGCTGTATTTGATATTCTCATGCTCTTTCCTACATAAATGTTCTTTGTGGAGAAAAATTTACTTTGCTGTTTAAAAGTAGCTCTAAACACAGTACTGCAAGCCATTATCCCATGCACTTGGGCTTGGCACAGGCACAGGCTTTGTTCTGATCTTCTTCTAACCCTGGTTCACACCAACCACTCAGCCAGGTACTTGTAGGAGAATAAAAATAGCTCTGAAGCATTGCTTTCTGTATTAGCTTTGTGACAGAAATAGCTGCTGTTCTGATTGCATATCATACTTCTAAGCCTTTTAACTTTGATTTTTCTTCTTTCAGTGCACTGGTCTGGGGTTCATCTGTTAAACACAACCCTCAAAAAGTTGGTAAAGACCATACTCTTGAAGATGAGGATGTTATTCAGATTGTGAAGAAATAAAAGTTATTCTTTCATGGTTTGTTGCTGTGCCTGAAATTTGTCATTAACTGTAAGTGACAACCTTCCCCCTCCCTCCCCAGTTTTGATTTTGAAATACCCTTTTATTATAGTGCCTTGCTGCATGGTAAAAGTGATGTTTCTGGCCAACTTACACTGCAGGGGCTTGTTCCAGCAGAACTTAGAGATTAAAAACTCTGGTTCTGTGACTTTCACAAGGGCGGAATCTTACAAGCTTTGATTGCAGGGATAAGGTTCTGCTGCATGTACATGTCTTTCCAAATTAAAAAAAAAGTTCACACATCAGGATTATTTTGTTCTAAGAAGAAAACATGAAAAGCAGAGGCTAGAGAACCATATCTTATGAAACAATGCTAGAGGACAGAGTTCCAGCTGCCTTTATCTGAAAGTGTTCTTGTTGGAATACTTCAAGGCTATTAATAGTCCTGCAGTTGTGGAAAAGCTGGTCAGTTCTGCTCAGGAGCAGTTGCTTAGACTAGTGGAAGTGAGTAAGCAGCTTGTGTCTGGATGACTGAAGGCTTTTAAGTTTTCTTAAAAGAAGTTCCTGCTTAGATAGAGGTGCCCAAGAGAAGCACATTGCTTTTAGAGTGGTTCCATTGCTTAACAAAGAAGCTTTTAGCTCATGTCGAGCATTTATCAAATGCATCAGCCTCTAGCATTTGCTCTCCTACAAAAAGGAAGTAGGGGTGTTTAATTATAGGGGTGTTTAGATGCACAAAAACCACTCCCCCTCATGTTATTATTATACATTCAAAAAGACAGTGTGATTAGAGACACCCACTCAAGCACTAAATCCTTGGAACAGTGGCTGCTATTCAGCCTGGTAGGGAAACATCCAAGCCTTGATTCTACTCCAAGCATTTGCACCTGTACTTTTCTAGATCCCTGCATAGGTGAGCTGAGCTGTGTGTGCAGGGGTGCTTGGTTTATGAGCCTGAGTGGAAGGGGCAGAAGATGAGGCTGTTACTCAGATTGGGCTTCACGGTTTCCTCACATTCACACTTTGTTTAGAGGTTAGTTTTACAACTTCTAATACACTGAGCCTCATTCCTCAACACTTAACCGTGGCATTTAAATGCAGCAATTCCATTCTGGGTCGTCAGTGAGGCCACTTACTGTTACCAAAGCAGACTGATCTTCCCCACCCCTGGACTAATTGAAGTTTTCTGCATCTCAACTCAAACCCTGCTTCCATCTTACCCACAAGAACAGTGCTAAAAATTAATCAGTATTCTGACATATTTTAGTACAAGAGCAATTGATACAGAGAGCTGGTAGAATCAACTTTATTTACAGAATGTTACTGGGAAAGTGTCAAGTTAAAAAAGTATGAAAACAATCTTACAAGGACAAGCTGGTGATTGCATGTTTTACAGGGATTGTTTTGGGAACAACCACTGGAAGTATGGGTGACCTCCCAACAGCTTCCACGTTGGAGATTTCAGCTTGCTATTTCCATACAACACTGTCTCTGCTGCACTGAAACAAACCCACCACAGCACGCTGGCAAGGGTTAGAATACAGACAAGTGATTTTTTTTTTCCTGCTGCTGGTTTTGCTTTCAGTGAGACCTAAGGAAGAGCAAGTCTGTGAGAGTTCTGGTTTTACTTTCACCTCTTAAAAGAGCACAATGGCCTAAGCTAGGTAGGACATGACAGCAGTACTAGACTCAACACAAGTGAGGGAGTGAAGTGAGGAACCATGCAGAAGGATGGAAGAGAACATTTAACTGTTCAGGGAAGTGAAACAGGCTTAAAAGGAACATAGTATTTTAAAACCAAATATACACAGTAAGATCACAAAACTACCCCATCCTCCCCCTTTCAAGCCACAGAACAAGACTCCAAAGGCAAATTTCACAGTAATGGCATCACCAGATGCACACTAGATTGAGGACAGTTCTTGGGACTCCCTTCTATGAACAGTTTTGAAGGCAGTACAGAATATCCACAGCTATGACTGAGGAGTTGAAGGGTGAGGATTCCAAGGCTCCATTTTGATGACCTTTAGTAACTGGCTTGAAAGATTAAAACAAGGAAAATACTGCAGCTAAACAAGGACCAGCACCAGCCCTCTTGAAAGAGCAACAACCAGTAGGTACCTACAGACTGAAGATCTGGCTTTACCATGACTGTACCAGGTCCCATCCTCAAGGCTTTCTAAGACTAAACAATTCTCTCGTTTGGTGGCAAGAGTCACAGGGAATCAGACCTTTGTTACATAGACAGCAAGATGTGGGCTTTTACTTTGACACTTTAGCTACACTGAGTGCACAGTACGTGACAGAAAAATGTGAGAGGGAGACCTAGAGGAGATGAGCGGCAAGAAAAGGCAAAGCAACTTCATCCTGTTCACTCACACTTAGGATATGCAACTTTAATCTTAAAGAAAGTCCCACACGTACAATGGAGAAAGGTCCAAACCATAGGCACAACTAAAGCTCAACTGTTATCAGCTACTCTTATGTACAGCTGTATAGATTCAAAAAGGCTATTCTAGGTGTGTATGTACAAAAGATTGTTTATACACAAGTCTGTACAGAAGGGTCTATACATGTAGTTGTCTGCAGAAGGAATCCACAGCTGCTACCTCTACACTAGAGAATATCAGCACTTCATTCACATATCTTACAAAAACAAACAAACAAAAAAAATAGACACTTCCAGGATTAAACTGGCTTTGTCGTGCATCTAAATTTCTTCAGGCTTCACTATCCAAGCCATAATGGATCCTTTAGTCTTGATGCAGACATGAGACCAGGACAGGTGCCATGTGCTTTAGTCTCTCAAAAGGAAATTTTGCACAGAGTGCTAAAAATAAAAGCCCCAAAAAACCAAACAGAGGTGAAGTCCTGACTATGGACATTTTCATCCAGTCTAAAGAATCACAAATGTTCCACCTGGTGGTCACTGTTCACTGCCGGTATTCCAGTTCATCTACACTGATGACTTTGGATGGCATGGATGGAAGAGGCTGCTGCAACACATCTGAACCAAACCATTTTGCAAGGCCAATGGGAGAGCCACTCCTCTGGCTGGGGCGATGGTCAAGCTGTGTGTGCCCGTGAGATAATCCAGTCCGAGGCAGCACGTTTTGAGGGGTTGTTTGTGCACCAGCAGGTGATCCCTGTGCTCCAGAGCCTGTGAAATGTAAAGCTGTTAGAGGTGGAGTAATACCCAGCACAGATTTGCCCTCGAGCTATCACCTGATAAGGCATGTGAGCAGAATGTGGCTTTTATTCATTCTATGAGCCCCAGGAAGTCCAGGCACCACGTGTTTATTTTCATTAGTACTCCCATAAATGGCCTGCCACTGCCAGTTCCAGACACGGTATCACATGGGTTTGAAGGGAAGACCAGGATCAAATAGCATTTTTCTGGAGAAGGTGGGTGGCCTGTGGCCCAGGAAGGCTGAAAGCTTGCACACATGCTGCAAGAGTCAGATCTGTCAGTAGCAACACACGTTCTGCAACCAAACACTTCACTTGCACTTTGTTCTGGCATAAGAGCCTGCAGTGGCCCAAACTACCTGAGACCCACACAGATTTAGCAATGATGAATAACTAAATTAAAGTAGCTTCCTGCTAGCACAGTGTACCCAAAGCCCCAGAGTGTAGCCTAGATCTCACACCCTGCTGTCTGTTTTAGCCTACCTGATCGTTGTAGCTGCTGTTGCATCATGGCGAGCTGCAGAGGTGTCCCCGAGCGTGGATTTAAGATGTGATGGCTTGCTGTTGGTAGTGGGTAAAAAGGCTGGCCAAGGATGGGAGCAGATATTCCCTGCAAGTGAGACAGGTCCACTCCAGGAGGAAGCATACCTGTTGAAAATGAGTGAGAAAACTTCTTACCTGATAAGCATAAGGAACTTAATTCAAAACAAAACATACGTATTTGGATGGGTTGGAATTTATTGTCTGATTTTAAAGGTCAGTTCTGATATAATAAAGACCACCAGTAGTATCAGCTTATGCTGTTCCAAACACAAAGTCAGTCTTAAAGAGAACATGCATGAAGAGGAAAAGAAGTATGGATTACCTGCTTGCAGCAGAGGAAGATGTTGTGGATGGACCCCCTGTGCCATCATTCTCTGGACCAGTCCTGGGTGCAGTTGGTGAGCAGGTCGTACAAGTGGTACATGGGGAACAAGGGGTACTTGATGAACAGGACGAAGAAAAGGGCCTCCTGGTACTGGGGAGGCCATTGTAGGAGTCTTCCTACCAGCTGATTTGGGCCTGTAGTCTTGCTCTTTGGTGCAACGATTTGCTTGGGTAAGAGGTGTGGAACATGCAGAGCGTTGCAGTGCAGGTAGTTTGGTACCTAAGGTGGGCAAAGTTCCTTGATCTGCATTCTCCACAGAACTAGACAGTAGGTTATCTGTAGCTAGAATTGAATACAGCTATTACAGTCCACAGCTAGAGATTGCACCTAATGAAAATTAAAGCCTAATGATTGGATTTGATAGTTAGATTCCAGAACTAGCTGAACTGTAGTTGTATATATTTAATAGTAAGCATTTTTTTTATGGATGCTTCTGGCCAAATTATTTTGAAAGAGCAATGAGAAGGAATACGTTCCACAGAAATCCCTTCACAGAAAACCTAAATTAGATCAGAATCAGCAGTAACTCCACTTTTAATTCTTATTTTTCCTTTTTCCCAGGCATTTTGAACTAGCAGCATGGATGAGTCAGTGCCAAAGTTCATAGGAGGTACAAGAGATCCTCCCTAGACAAGATTTTAAGTTGGAGTTGTGCCAGAAGTCAGTTTTTCAGTTTAGCTGTGTTTGGGGGTTAACAGCAGCCTTCTGTGTCTGACATCTACTTAGCAAGCTTTGGAACACTAAAGCACCTCCAGAAGCTACTTTCACAGACCATCCAGTTGAGTTAGACAAGGCCTAAAATACCTTGGCATCAATACTGCAGTGGAGGTATTTCAGCTGGACTGCTACCATGAACTGCAAGCTGCCTCTGCAGCTACCAGTGCTGAAGCACAATGCCATGACCATTAGCCATGTCAGTCTGACTGGGTCAGGCAACTGGTGTTCAGCACTTCCTTTTAATAGCCTCTTACATCAGTTTGGGTGACAAAATGCTTCCCTGATCTGCTACACTTAAGAGCTTAACTGGTCTCAGCTTTGACTGTTCAGTTGTCTCAAGACAATTCCAGGTTTTTAGTTAGTGGTGTAGAGAGCTATGGAAGCATTATGGTCACTGTGCTTGTTCAGCAAGAAAAGTTGCAAACAGTTATGGTCCAGGCCTCTTACTATTGCCCAGAAATTGATAGGAAATAGAGATTAAGCCCCAGCACTACTAGAAGAGTGCACTTAGAAGTGTATCCCCTCCTCCCACAGGCTCTCTCACTTTTACACCCTCCTCAGGGACCAGGAATGTCCAAAGGTAGCCTGAGTATATTATGTGCTGAGACAATCTGAGTCTATTCCAAATCCCTTTTGCTTGTGGTATTTTAAAGCCATTACAATACCTTCATTTGGTCTCTGATTTTCATCTTTAACATCACTGATTTTCATTTTCCCAGAAACTGGATCCTCTTTGCTTTTCTCCTTGCTCTCATACATCTTGCGGATGACTGAGGTAGGTGTGAAGGAAGGAGACAGCTGCAGAGAACACAGCAAGAAGCAAAGCCTCACCCAGTGCTCATGACCCACACCACAGCATCTCAGTTGTGGGTGGACACCAATTCTAGCACATCCTTTCCATTTAAAGCTCTTTTGGATCAGCTGCTGTGTGCCCATGGTTTTATTTCACCTCATTTCATAGCTTTTTTCTATAGTTTAAGCATTTCTCTTTAGCTTTTTTGCAAATCCAATATCAAAATCTGCAGCTATTCTCAGTTCAATGTACCTTAACAGGCTTGAAACAAAATAGCTGAGCTGTAGTGTAAGTTACAGCTGTTTCCTCTTTGCTCTTGGTTCAGAAGAGCAGCTCCATAGATATTCCTACAGAGCTGCTTCATCTGCCTGAACTCAGGGCTGATGTTCTGCACAGGACTATTGCCTCATCTGGGTTTTCCCCCATTCAGAGTTCCACAGCACCTGTGGAAGTCACTAATTTGGAATACAAACTTGTATTACTTGTTTCACTTGGCAGGTGATACTCTGTGTCAGTCCTGAGCTGCAAGTACCTGACTCATTAATTCAAAATTTAGATCAAAACTGCATTCTACACACTACTGAAGGCAGAGAGACAACAGCTTGGCTTTGAGATTTTACTCATTTTCAAAGTGCCCCTGAAGTTCCTAGGTATTATTTCAATCCACAGACACTTGGGTCAAACATTTCATACCCAAACACCAGTGTTCTCTGAAGCATCTCATGGCTTTCAGCACTTGTCTTCTGAAAATTTAAGCACCAAAATGTGATGGCTTGAATTTTCAGAATCACCTTCATTTGGTTTCAGAAGATGAGGTCAAGGTACCATTAATGGTATTTGTTCAGTTTTAGATAAGACAGTGGTGAGAAAAAGCTCTTTTTCAAGGTGAAGACATTCAGTTAAGCATGCAGGGAAACTCATTCCTGTATCACGTGGCCACAGATACAACAGGAATATGATGAACTCCATGGCCTCCCTTTCTCCCATCGATTCCCACTGCTACCATCTGGTTCCTGCAGACACTTTCACAGTTCTCCCTACAACCACTGACCATCAGGTACTGACCATGCTGGTGATGGATGCTGCAGGGGCTGGAGAAGATGCATTTCCTCTGTGTCCTGGGGCAGGGGACTTGGCCACTCGCTGCTGCCTGTGAAGGGACAGGGAGTCACAAGAGGCTCTGCTCTTGGCACAGAATCAAAGGCATCATTGCCAAGAACCAATGCAATCCTGACAGATAAGTGCTAATATCTAGTGAAAGACAATATTCACATTCAAAATCAGTTAATAGCATAACCCTTAAATTTTCCAATCAGGTGCTCACCTGTTTCTGTAACCATCTCTGCTTTTGTCCATTTGTGGCTTACCAAAGCCATGCTGATAGAAATTTGCTGCATGTATGGCCAAGTCATGTGGGAGTGCCAGACCCTCTAATGCAGCTTGCTGGATCTCCAGGGGACTCATCTGAGGTAGAGTTGCACAAAAAAACACACAAGTCAAAGCCTGTATTTGGTTGGGGTTTTTAAAAACTGAGCATCTTTCAATACTGAAGATTGACTGCTATAGCTACTAATGTCTTCCCCAGCATCTGCCCACCAACAGTCTGTTTTATTAACAGGCAATAGGAGCTTCAAAAAATCTTGTACTTGAGGTACTCGAAGATGGACCAAACTGCAATGAGGTTTTGAGACTGTACTAAATTAGACTTTGCATCCTCACACTCAGAGTAAGCTTAACAAAGCACAAACATCTGCATGCAACAGCAAAGTGTTTCCACAAGTTAGTTCTAGACCACAGAACACAAAGATGCAAACACATTAAGCAAAAAGCATGACAGCTAACCTGTGCAGCAACTGGGCTCATGGGCTTCCTTACACCTGGAAATGGATCACCAAGCAATTGCTGAGAACCTTGTCCAAAACCTAAAGAATATTTAACAGTTGTATTTAAAAGTACTAACAGTTTCTTTTAATACATAGAATACATACCCCAAAGTAAAATAATGCTACATGAATTAAGGATTCCTTGTGAAGCCTCTCAGCTCATCCCTTAAATCCACATAGAGCTACATCTCCTCCTCCTCACAGAGCTGGAGAGCTACAAAGACTTCTGGCAGTGTTTTGTAATACAAATGGCCAAGCAGTCCTTGAAAGTTATTCTTACACAGTAGCTGAGCACATTATTCCCCACCAGAACTCACTGCGAGGTCTGGGTGATGAATTTCACATTAGAGACTAGTAAGTGAAAAGGCACTGTGCACTCAAAAGGCAGACACCACCCTAGTTGCCCACCAAGTGCCAGGAAGTTTTATAGTTCTGCAAAGCAGTCTTAAGAAAAGCTCAAGTAATAAAAGCCCCACTTTGCAAGCAGCCTCACCAATGGGTGAAGATATTCTGTGGCGCAGGTAATCTGCAGAAGCAGCTCGTGTTGGGAACACAGGGGCAATGGGGGGAGATGGGGCTCTCTGTGCCAGCAAAGAGGCTGCAGGTTCCAAACCACCTATCAGGCCACTTAAGACATTGGATGAAGCAGGTCTGGTGATGGGTGGACCAAGAAGTTCCTAAGAATAAGAAAACATTCAAAATATGACCAATTTACACAAAGGAGCTCATTTTACTACACTGCAGGCTGCCCTATTTATAGCAATTTATAAACAAGGGGGACTTGTGCTACCAGATACACCAACCCTGGTTTGCCCAGAATTTGGCACTCAAGTTCTTCATTTTCAAGCTGTAATTACAGGAAATAACATGACAAGACAATTTTTTAGGTAAACTGATCTAGTCCCGCTTTTTCTTCTCTATAGTATCTTGTCTGACTACTGATCCCATAATTGCCTTAAATGCCTTATTTTTAAATAATTTTTGTTTTCCCACTGGTGATATGTTTTTAAGTACTTCCCTCCCCCCACTTAGAATACCTGCAGAATATTCTTTGATAGAGGCTGGCCTGACATCTCTGGAGGTGACATTAAGTGGCTTTCAAGGCTCTGCTAAGAAAATGAAAACACTGTAAATTAGACATACATACAACCAAGCTCATTAAGAGACCATCTACATCTGTCTCAGTGACAGAAATAATTTCATCTTTTCTGTTAGAACAGTAGTTTATGCATCAGTCAAACAAAATTTCAGCGAAGTTAAGGGCTGAGCTGGCTCACAGATCTCCCCTATCTAAGAAAAATGCCCTGTGCTAGATTGCATACAGGTAGTTCACTGTGCCTCATTCAAGTTTGGGTCAAATATATGAATTTATTTAATTGTGTAAATGGGAGATGGAACACTGAGCCACTGGTTAACTGAAAATATGTACAAACTGAAAAGTGTTTCTACGTTAAAGAAATTATTTAAGATATTCTTCTGTGCATCAAAATTGCACATTAATGTAGAGACACCCAGAAGCAAAAGTCTTGATTTAAGTTCTGAGATCAATCTGGAAATTCTTCACAGGGCAAATTTGCATTCTTCACTATCTTTTAGTGAAGTGGGATGAGTCTAAAAGTCCTTGGGCATAGTTTGGCAGGAAAAACAAATGCCTTAGACCTACTCGGTTGTTAGAAGTATCTTCTGGTGCCAGAAATATTTACTGACAGCTTTTGGGTCAAGTGTACTGTTTAGGCAGTTAGTGGCAGGATGAAATTTCATCCTACAATCCCTTGCAGTCTAAACCTTACTATCATCTGTTGTTTAACATTAATCTTCCAGCTAACAAGTCCTCACTTCAGTTTCATCTTAGTACAAGTGATGTTAAAAGCCAAGTGTAAAATAATGGATTGTTCACTGGCACACCTCTACTAAAGAAAGGTCACTAAAAACATCTGGACTTCAGGTAAAGGTTGGCTGCTCCCCCCCTGCTACAGGTCACCAGAGCCACTGCTGCTACTTACATTGACTTTGGGCTGTGAAGGCAGAGTCCCACTTGCCTTCATGCTGCTGACCAGTTTGTTAAACGCAGTCATATCCCCATCCTTCTTCATCTGTCTGGAGCCACTGACATTCAGGGCTTCTTCCATTTGCTCAGCCATAAAGGGAGTGGCAATTTTCCCCTCCTGATCCACTTTCAGGCCTTTTAGCCCAGCTTCAACTTCCTCCACTGAAAGTACAACTCCTGAATGTGCTGAGAAATACAGGAGAAATACTGAACCACAGTTCTGCTCTCAAGTCAGTTACTAATTCTTTTGCAGGTGTTGAATAGAAGTTGTTTGAAAAGTAGGAACAGCCAAAAACTTATTTTTTGATGTTGATACTAGCTGTCAAACCATGACTGACCTGTGTTTAGACAGACATTCTAATATATCTAAATTCAGAGAACTGACATGCCCAACTACTGCCATGTAAGACTCCACAAGAACCTGTTTAGGCTTCAGCTACTGAACTCTCACCCTCTTTCATTTATCCTGCAAGGAATGTTGTTACTACAATTTACAACTTTGCCTGCATTTAACAGAGAACATTCAATAACAACTGAGTTGTTTCTTTTTCAATTAGGAAAGTTTCATTTATCTTATACTTCAGGAGACCAGATGGTTTTACAGCCACAGTGCAAGCCATGTCAAATTTCTGAAGTTATCGTAAGTAGAAAGAATACACACCTGGAAATCTAGATACTTTAGAGACCCAGTTACACACTTAAGCTCAGTGTGTATAAAGTTTGAAGTAGATTTTTAGCTTGGAAATTAAAGCCTCTTATAGAAAGATTTCACTGGCATAACCAGCATAAGGTACAGTGCTCTTAGCAGTACTTTTTTCCTGTATATGCATATATATATATATACACATATATCAACACCACCTGGTGCCTGACATCAAGGCTAAACATGCTTTATGGACCAGCTAACACACATCACAAGGTATGACACCTTAAAAGAAAAGGAAGAAGAGACAGAAGCATGCCATGGGTTGCAGATGTTGGGCCAAAGAAACAAGATTTACTGGAAATTTGGGCAAGAAGGTGGAGAAAAGAAACAATGATGCAGACATGCAGCATGGAACATGAGTAAATATGATGTTGGTGGAGAGGAATTGACCTGAAAACTCCACAACACTTGAAGAGCTGTACAGCATTTTATGGGAATGCAGAGCCCCACATCAGGTACTTTTGAGGGAACAGAAGCTTCCCCACAGATTTTTGTTCCTTCATCCTTGGTTTGTGAGGATCAAAGTTGAAAAAGTTTTTAGTAGGGAAGTCAGACTAAGCAGAACAGAAATAGAACTACAAGTCTTTTTAAAGTGAAATTAAGGAAGTTCTCCACATGTTAGCCAACACTCCCTACTCCCAGACTGGATGCTTAAGAATATTTGCAGTGCTTAGATGCTTTCCTTCCTGTCTGCTTCACACTAATGAGAGGGGCATCACTTTTTCTTCATTCCAGTTTACATGGCAATACATGCTGCTTGCCAAAGAGAAACCAATCTGGAATTAGACCTCAAGATTTCACAGAGCACATGCATTTTGTACACTCCATGCATGCTATGGGCCCAGACATGCAAATCCCTAAGCTGGAGGCACCCTTGTAAAAAAAAAATAAAAAAATCACACTCTCAAGCCACTGTTCAACTTCTTAGATACTGACATTTAATGGATCAATGAGATCCATTATAGACACTGTCAAGGATGACTTACACTGTTGGGTTTTGGTAAATGAGTTTAAATGCCACAGTTTCAGAGCTGACATTACCAGTCACCAGTGTGAAAAAACTTATGCAAATGCCACACACAGAGCTGGAAACCCAGATCAAGACTTGCATCATCTCATAATTGCCTCTGGCCACTACAGCAGCTGATAAAGTGCTGATGTCATCCTGTGATTAGGATGAGAAGAGTCAGTGATGATATTGACACAACTGAGAGCTGCTGAATACTGAGTTTTCAGTACTGTAAGTAAATCTATAACACTGCCTACTCCTGGATTTGGCAGTTGAGGTTTTCAGAATACCAAGCCTCTTGCTGGGAGATACTGCATCACAAGAACTTGACAATAGCTGAAGAGGCACTTACTGCTCTCTCTAAGCTTTTCCTTGTTGGCTGAAAGACTTGAGAGAAGAGGTTTTAAGTCCACTTTGGCTTTCTGTAGCATTTCTAGGATGTCCACTTTGTTTTCAGAGTGGTCTTCCAATGGAATGGGAGCAAAGTAGTTTCCAGAGTTCTGGCCAGGGGAGAGAATGGCTTGCTCTAGACCTGAAACAGCAAAACCAGGAGCACTGCGACATCAGTTCACCAACCCAATGGCTCAAGATGAACAACACTGGCAACCAACTCCAACATGCCACTGCAAAGTTATGCCTCACACCCCTTGCCCAAGATCAGCTGGAAAGTCACTAGGAAGCACAGACAAGAACATTTATTAAAAAAGAACTTACAGCTGCTTACTCTAAGAGCTTCCAAAAGAACGCCAAATGCTTAAACTGTGGGAGAATTCACTGTCCTAAAGCCTTATCTGCCATCTTCTTATTGAATGAGTAAGAGAGAATGTGGAAGGAGCTACCTGGCCCTGCATTGTCCTGCAGCCTTACCTGCTAGCCTCTCCAGTTCCTCATGAGGGGTAGATCTCAAGCTGCTTGACCGACTTCCAGAACGACTGGGATTAGAAAACCACCTGCTGAACCTGCTGGCAGACACTGAACCTTCCCCCAGAACATCCTCTATCATCTAAGGGAGGGAAAAAAGAAAAGAACATAAGCAAGATCAGCAACATCTCCGAGAAGCTCTACTGTGCAAGGAAGAGTCTTCTGCTACAGACAACTAGATGCTGCTCCCAGAGTTTCAAAGCTTTGATCTGCTTTTTTCCTGCAGTTAAAACAACCCAGTGTACATCTGACAACAAATATTTACTCACAGTAAAACTGCAACTGAAAAAGCACAATCAGAGCACCCAACTACACCATTTTAAAGTGGAACTGTCAAAAGAACCCCAAGTATCCAAAAACCAGTGCATTCTAAAAACATAAGTCAAACTAAAGCTTCTCCTATCCTGCAAGAACAGTACCCAGTTAAAGCCTGGCTCAACAGGCACAGATACAGTTTCAGGCAGCATGTTTTCCTTTGGACAAAAGGAAAAGCAGCTTCTTCCTCTCAGAGAAATTGTTTTTTCTGAAACAAGGAGCACTCAGCACTATTTATAACAGAGAAAAAAACCAGTATTGCTCCATTTGGTTTTGATTGACTCTAACATATTAGAAGAATTAAGACAAGAAATGTACAAACCTATGATAACACTTGTTACAGATATCACCAGTACAAAGAAACTCACTTTTATGACAAGTTATAACATCTGCCCATCTGTTTCATCAGCAGGTATTTTCACTTGGGAACTCCCTGCTGTTGAAAGGAGTCACCATCTTGCACATGTGCTGAAAATTGGATTATCAAGGCTAAATAAACAATTTACAACTTCCTATAGGGAGACAGAACTCTCCTCCATGTATTTACCAAATTACTGGGACCATATGATGATTCTTTTCTAATGCAAGCAGCTTGTCCACATTAAAGATTAGGTCAGAAGTCAACTATTTTTTTAAATTTCAACATTTCTAAACCATGTCAGGTCTGTTTGTTTGCAGTCAGAACACCATTTTTGACTTTTGACTGAATTGGTAGGCTGTGTTTATCCAATACAGCAGTAACAGTTCTAAAAAATTAATTAACCTCTTACAGGTTAAAGTAATAAAGACTCAAACCAGTTCAAACATACATCCTTTTCAGGCACATTACCACCAGTGTCTCCAGGCTCACTGCCTGCCAGGAATTCTGCACAGAAGATCTGTTTGCTGCAATTCCCAGACTTAAGATAGAAAAAGTTGTCTTCAGCAAGACTAAATTTGTAGAGTCAATCTTCTCTGAATATATCTTTAATAATTCCAGAGAAGATTCGTTCAGAATGTCAATTTTGAGCCTTCAAGTAGTGACCAAAAGAAAGGATAAATAGTCAGCTAGTTTGCCTCAAACAGTTTGGAGATGGAGCCAGACCCAGGGATAACACTTGGGCAGAAACATCCTAACACCCCAAAGCTAAATCTCTACAAATTCATCTTAAAACTCACACACTTCATAAAAGAACTTCCACAAAACAAGAACTTTCAGCTTTCACAGAATGCAGCTGCAGCAAAAATGCTTCTCATGAATATACCCAGTCTTAAAGCCCAGAAAACTCACTGAAGCCAGGCCAGGAACACTTTTATCCAAGTTAAAGAACTCATTGAAGTCAAACTCTCCTGGAGCTGGTTCTTGTAAAACAGCTTCTCTAGGAACTTCTTGATCTGCTGGAGTTTCATTGGCAAGGACAGTTTGCACTTCATCCTCTTCTGCCACTCCACCGTTGCATTCTATGCCTTGAAAAGAAAATTAAGTGCTGAATCACTGAATTTCACTATTTCCTGTGGGAACAGTGCCTGACAGCCAATGCACTTGCCCAGGGGTTAGAAGCACAGACCCAAAGAAACCCAGCCCCCAACTGATACCTCCTCAGTGACACTGTGCTGGCTCCTGCAAGAGAAAACAGCACCCACTGCAACTCCTAGCACAGAGGTTATAGCCTGCTACGACTAGCTCAAAAAACCAAGAATTTTCATTGAACTGTGCACAAACAACTGCATCCTGATCAACCTGGGCTGTTATGCCACACCAAGCACATACAGCTGTTGCAGAAGGTCAACAGCTGCTGCTGTTTTTCCATCAAGGATCCTTTGGCAGCTCCTGCCTTCTTGACATGGGTTCTTGATAGTCAACATATGACAAATGCTGCTTCTCCTCCATCAGGAGCAAGGCACTTCCCACTTTAAAGACTTCTCAGCAAGCATGCACAGGGCACTGCAAACAAGTTGTGACATGGCCACAAACTCCTGTGCTTGGAACTGCACTATAATCCAGTTATCTTGTCCACCTGCACAACTTCTAGCATTAAAAAGTCCTCTCCTCTCTTGCCATACTACATTTTTTTTTTTTAAGTAATCCAATGACTGCACACAAATTCAAGTCTCCTAATTCAGTTTAAAGCTGTTAGTGGCAGCTGTATGCCCAGATCAGTGCTCCTAATGTTAGTATTACCATAAAGAAAGAAAATATTTCAAGTACCTCAGAGCATTAACTTAAACAGAACCTTCAGCACCCAGCAGGATATATGGGCAAGACCTTTAGAATAACCTATCAACTTCTGATATCATTCAACATCCATACAAGGTTTTTTCCCCAGCCTCTCAATCCTGTCTCTCTTTGGGGAAAAAAAAGTCATTTACAACCTAATTAATCTTTCAGATTACATTACAGGCTTCACATCTTGTGCTTCAGGATGACCAAAAGCTCTGTAAGTTTAAGATAAAGGTTTTCATTTACACTTGTCTGGACCTGTAACAGTCCCCTCTACACCCAGCAATCTGCCCCACTAGCAAATCAAGCAGACAAGCAGAGCTTTTGTGAATTCTGCCCTTACCTTCTTTCAGTGAGGCCGTGCGTCGCCTCGTACGTTTTCTCCCTTTGTGATCTTCCTCCAAAATTTTATCATCAAATCCTGTGAGCTCAATGGTTTCAGACTGACTTGTGGGCCCAGCAGAGAACCACTCAGGCTCCTCTTCAGTGTAGGAATCATTCCTTCTTCGCTCCCCAAAGACACGTTTGCTGTCACCAAATTCCCTCTGAAGGGGGATATTAAAAACATGAGCATTAATAGAATGCTAAAGGTTCTTCCTCAACTTCCACCTTTCACACCAGTTCTGGGTATTTTTAAATGTGTATACAACCTCTCTGTACACTTTGTAAGCTTTCAAATTTTAAGCTTCGCAGCTGAATTTCTGCTTCATTACACCAAAAACTATTGATCTGCAAGTGCTTCTATAAAATCAATTTTGCAGCCTGAGAGTTAGCAGTTCCTCTATTTTTTTTTAACAAAAAGGTATTAAAAAAAGCCTGAAAGCATGGAAAGCTCCCATATGCTGAGGTTAAAGACAATGCTTGCTGACAACTGCCAAGTCAAGAACTACTAAAGAATTATTTAACTTTTGACTCTCTTGCTGGTCAAAGTCAGCCACAGGCAGGGTTTGCCTGATGAACAGGATTACATGCATCCCTGTGGAGCTCTCTGAAGGAATGTGACTAAGTTTTGAAGCACTGAGTGCTCCCCCTTCACACCCTAAGAATAAACAGCCTGCTTGCACAGAACACTTCACTGCTGCACACAGCCCACCTGCCCCAGTGCCTTTAGTGCCAGGTGACCAACCCCCGATTTAACGTGCAACGAGGACAAGAAGAACAAACCCTGAAGCGTTTATCTTTGTAGTCCCTGTCCCGATCCCGGTCCCTGGCATCCCTGGAGTCACCCCCGCGATGGTCCTTGTCAAAGTTCCTGGAGGAGATGATCCTGCCGCTGCCGATCCTGCGGCCGCCGATGACACGGACACCGTCGCTGTCCTTCTCCAGGGGGCTCCCGGCCCGGCGGGAGCTGACGGAGGCGGTCACATGGCAGCCCCCGCCAAAGCTCCGCCTCTGGGGACTCAGCACCACGTCCAAGTCATCTTCCTTCACTCGCTCTCGTGGATCTGCAAGTCGAAGATCACACCAAAAGCACTAAATTAAATGGATTAGTAAAGACAAGGGAGTTGTCTGTATAGCAGCCTTCTGTTCCTCAGCCTTGCTGCTGTCCCAGGGCTTTTAAAGGAAAATGCTCGTGGTTTATTTCTGTGAAGCTGATCTGGCTGTACCACAGGAAGTGCAAAGAAAAAATTTACAGCTGGGTAATAAGGAACTACTGTGGTCTCCTAGGAAGTACCTGCTTTCCCACTATAGACCTTCTAAGTACTCAGCCTTGAGCTGCAGGGAAACTGTCCCAGCACTTGCATTTTACTTCTGTATTCACTATTACATGGCAAGAATAGGAGGATATAACTGACTCTTGCCCAGGCTTGTTCTCAGATAACAGTCACCAGAAAACTCACTATAGTCTAGTTGGAACAACCAAGATTTCTTTGACAGTTATCCTATGCAATCAAAAAAAAATTCAGAGACTTTGTTTAGTCTCCTTTGTGTTATCCCAACAGAAAGGTTTTGCCAAAAGCCAGGTTCATTTTGAGCAACGTGCTGCAGAACACTCTCACCTACTATCCTACGCATCAGAGAAGTCCGATCTGAATCCAAATCTTTTTTAAAGCTTTCCACTGGTGAAGTTCTTCCTGAAGTTGGATATAAAGATGCATGCCACTTCTCTGGATCCCAGACACCATCACTAGGAAAAGAAAATTGCAGGATTGGTTGCTACCTTGTAGTCTAATAAGTACTTCATAATGCTGCTGCTGGAAACCTAGAATTCACTGGTTAGCAACCTGTACAAGTGAATTATCTTTCATACTCAACTTATAAATCTGTCTTACTATGGTTTATTACTTCACACATAGTATTTACATCTCTTCTGCAGCAGCAAGTAAGTATAGTACCCAGTATCAGACTTTAAAATACTAGTTATTGGTGAAGCTTGCCTGATATACTGAAAAACAGTTCCAGTAGATCATGTGGTGCTGATCTTAAGAATTTAGGTAATTTTACCTCAATCTCACACTTGTACAATAAATTCACCTGAATAGTAAAGAAACTGTTGTCTGATAAACTTACAAACACCAGCCAAGAACACTCACCTCCATTTCTTATTATAGTGACAACATGGGAGAGTAATCCACTGAGCAAGGCAGCTTGTTACAGCCTGACCCAGTGTGTGCTACACACCCATCTGTGTTCTTGGTACTTTTGCCTGTAAGACTTTGTGTTGTGTGTAGTTATGAGATCCAGCTGAAAATAATCTCTCTTCAAAGAACAAAATCCCTGGCCAGAGCATTGAGCCTTTCCTAGTAGATTAGTACTTCTGAAAACTGGACTCTGTAGCAGTCTGAACTTTGTAGCACATATACCTCCCATCAACATAAGAGCACTTCTTAGCTAAGTGGTTTCTGCAATTTAAACTTCTACTTTGAAAGAAATGTATATAGCCTTTGTATAATCAAGAAAATACCTGTCATATTTCTCAGAAAGACAAGAAGGTCTTTTCTTAGAGTAAGGACGCTCTTTAATATCCAGCAGTTCCTCCTAGAAAAAAAAATTAAAAATCAAGACTAGTTTAGATTCACACCCAGACAAAACTTAAATGACTCAAATCATCTACTCCAGACTGCCTATCCAATTTAGTGTTTTAATTTGACAGCCCAGGTTTCCCAATATGTTGTTTCATACCTTGTGAAATACAGCACTGAACGTTTATATTTCAGTTGTTCTACCAGTGGCCACTGACCAAACACTTACTGGAAGCACTAAGCCTTACTAGGCCAGGTTCAGCCCTTGTGAACACTCCATGGCTGTTCACACCATAAATGTTTATGTATTCACTTCTCTGGACAGCTCAGCTTATAAGCAACACAGGCATCATGGACACTAGAGCTGGTGATTCTTTCTCAAGAAGGAATCAAAATTGCTGTGGTTAATGCTATATAAGGTTCAGCAGCTAAAAAAAGCATTAGCACAATTCCAGTTACTGGTGTAGATCAGGAAATTCCAGACAAGCCTGACCACCACCAACTCCAAGATACCATTAATATGTGTTATACAATTACCCATTCCACCCAACACCATATCAATGCTGAATGATAATTTGTTTTCCCACTTTCTCCCAGCTTTGAACAGCCCTTAGTTTACCACTGAACACCCTGAGCAATCAAGTCACTTGACTGGCAACCAGTGCAGTGTCACTGCAGTTTGCCAAGTTCAGAAAGCATTATTAATGGTGTGACCATCAGAGCTTTTAATCAACATTAACTCTGCTGCAGTTCAGATGCACATTTCCATTTACACTTACTCATTCTCCCAAGATCCCCTTTCTTTAACCTGCCTCACTCCCAAATGTACTGAACTGATTCAGAACTGTGCACAGACCAGTGGGCAGCTGGAAGGATAAAGAAATCCTTACAGCAGACACCATAATCAGCCAAAGTGAAAGAAATCTCTTTACCTTTTGACCCCAAAAATACAATACCCTTCAGAACTTTTACACTTTACACATTTTTCCCACGTGATTAAAATCAGTTCATTAACTCTGTGAGTTTGACACTTGCTCTAGACGGCAGTTTGGTAGCCAGACAAAACATTAACATCCCCCCCTCCCCACTCCAAGCATCACCCTGTATTGGACCTCAGCGAAAAGAGCCCCATTAATGGGAGCCTGGCCTCCCTGCCCACAGCCTCCCAAAATAAACCTCAATCGGTGAGGAACATCAGTGCTGTGATACTGCCAGAGTCTGATGCAGATTCTGCAAGTATTAACAGCCCTGTCCATCACCAGATTGGGAATCTGGTTTTGCTGGCCACGAGAGGGAGTCTACAGGCTCTCATTCACATCCTATCACAATTCTTCCACTCAAGTGAGGAAAATTTGAATTGTTTCTTGCCTTTCATTCATTAGCTGTGCACCCTTGGAGGAACAGATTCCCGAGAACTAGAAAAGACACAGCTTAAACTGTACAGCACTCCTGTAACAGAGGAGATAAATGCTGGCACTTCCACGTGTGGTGTTTTATGTTTAATTCACACACATTCTAAGCAGCCTGGGGGGAAAGTGTGCTTAGCTGTTATCAAACATTTTTAAGCAAAATGCTTAGAACGACTCATAGTAGGAGCCAGATGTTTTCCTAGTGGTAGTAGGTGAATATAAACCACTAAAGGAAATCTCTCCCCTTTCCAAATCAGCAGCACATACCCCAAAACAGTGTTCCCTTGATCCCTAATTAGTACCAAACTGGAACAGATGAAAATGCCCTACAATGCTGATTACCTCACCACCTCAAAATATTTGAGCTGTAACATGTAGAGAAATCATATGATGCAAAGCATTTTAACACAGACTGATTTCTGGTATTTCTTGATTTAGGTTCCTTGGAAACCAACTGAAAAACAAGACTAAGCACCTTCTGGCACTAGTTCTACAACTTTATCCTGGTCAGAACTATAGGTACTGAATTAACAAAACCGAAGCTACAAATGCATTGGTTTCAGTGAACAGCCACCACAAGCATGGGCTGAATGCTGCCCTAAAAAGCAGAGCAGAAATTGAAGCTGCATTCAGTTACTACACAAGAAGAGTTAGGCAAGACTGAAAGAGAATAGAGTCCACTTTTTCAGCAGGGGAGCTTTTAGAACAGCTCCTCTCTTTCACTTAGCAGTTAACTGACTAACTAAGTCTGAATAACAGCATACTTCACACCCTCAAAAGTTAAGGGCACATCTTCTCTAAGAAGTTAGAGAGATTTAAATGCTGTACTATTCCCAAGAAGTTTTGCCAGTTCTGAAGTAGTGGTTTATTGTTGATGTCTACTTAAAATAAGCCAGAGCTCTACTATCTCAACAGAACAGAGCCACAATGATAATTTTTTTTCTTTAAAAAACAACCTGCTAAAAAGCCAACAGCTCTGAATTCCTCAAGAAAGATAACATAGCCAGCAACAGTAAACTATCTCACTCTGTTCCACACTTCAGGCCATTTGCTGCAAAGTATCTTAACAGCTTTTCACAAAGCAATGACCACCTGTTCCCACAGCTTGCAGCCATGGGAAAATCAACCACCATTACAGACTCTTTCCAGAGGCATTTTTCACCAGCGGCACCAAAACCCCAAACAAAACTTGAATCCTAAGCCCCACAGCATATGAAACTCACTTAGTACTGGAACAATCTTTCTTTTTTATTTGCAAGTTATTTGGCTCTTCTTCTTCCACTCACACATATATATTTAGGCATCACAGTTAAACCAAAGCACCTGTGTTAATGTTTTAACACTAAGCATTGATTGGAGTCACAACTGTTTAAGCTTCAATCAAATATGAGCAACTCTAAGGTTACAAAAGGCATCCAGTAAACATATGAGAGGTCCTGATAAGATCTAGTGTCCTACACCTTCCCAGGAAACGGCATCTACTGCAAGGAAACATTTTGGTCAACTTCTTAAAAGAACACAGCTGAAAGCAGAACTACGAAGTGCTTGAGAAAGTTGGTAAAACAACATACTTCAGTCTCTACAATAATCTCTCAGCACACGCTGCGGGGTGCTCAGATATTAAAATAAGGTGGTGGGAAATAAAAGCATATCGAGGACAAGATTGCACAACTGCATCACATTTAACAAGCTGCTCGTTTGATACCACCTTGCAAATCCTAATCCAAGGAAAGGCTTTTCAGCTTTCACTTCACTGATTCCCTCTCACAGGAGCCTCCACCTCCCACTCTACTCCTGTGACCGAAAGTTCCACGCACAACTCAGAGACCAAGAGAGTGAGCTGACCTTTGTGTAACGATGTGGGTATTTAGTTGTAATTCTGTTCAGCTCCAGAAAAGCATCGCCATTTTCAGTTTCTGTTGCACCTCCTCTTTTATCCATGGTTACTTCAAAGCCTTTGACCGCGGAGCTAATTAAAACAAAACCAACCCGTCAGATTTCAAGACGTACCTTTCTAGAGGGTGCATTTTCTTTCCAGCCTGAGTCAGTTTAGCACTTGGGCATAGCAAAGTAGAGCCGCGTTCTCCAGAAGCGCCTGTCCCCTCCCAACCCTGCCCCATCCCCCGGCCCAGCCAGGCGGCCCTCGCACAAGGGCCCGAGCGGCTCCGGCGGCGCGGCCGGCCCTGCCCCGCGCTCAGCGGCTCCGGCACAAGAACATCGGTGTGCGGGCACGGCCGGGGCGCGTGGCCGCCGGGACCCGCACCCCCACACACCCCGCGGGGCCCTCAGGGGTCGGGCGCCGCTCGCCCTGCGGCGCGGGGGCAGCGCG
>VXBB01017797.1:48725-96845 GCA_013399915.1 Illadopsis cleaveri | reverse complement strand
TTTGTTTGTTTGTTTGTTTTTGTTTGTTTGTTTTTTGGTGTATTACACTCTAACCAATGCTTATAGAAAAATCCACTTTGGATCTCACACTTAGAGGGCGATGCCTGGCTGTAATTCCAGGTGCTCTCACAGAGTCACTCTTCCCGGGACCTTTGGAAGTCGCAGTGTTCCATGCATAGAGAAGTTCTCGCTGGAGCTAGGTGGAACTCACTGTTTTCTTCATTTTAAAGTGCTTGTGAAGGAGAGGAACGTAGTATTAAAAAACCCAAACAGGTGAAAAGGAGTCAGCTGCTGATGATATCACTCTTGGTTATTAATTTATTTTTAAGTCGGGGCACAGAACTTGGAATAGTTTACTTTTTACAGCACCTTTCTAGCACATTTTTGTTTAGGTGGGCAGAATTGCTGCCTTAGGATTCAAATAACTTTATTACCATTAGATTTATCCAGCACTGTGTTGCTAAGTGGGACGCACAGATGCTTTGCATGTTAAACATCTGGAATTGTATTATGCTGTTTGGGTGCAGGTTGTCTGAGTGGAAGTCATGTCATTTTTTTGATACAGACTGCATTGAGCATTGATCCATGTGATGGATTCATCACAAGTAACAGGCACCAATTTATGCTTTGTCCAAAGTTAATAAACAACATTGCACAGCAGAGCGTGCCTTTGTACTGCAGGCTTGGAACTACAGTGAAATGGAGAAATTCAGGAGCAGGTAAGCAGTAATAAGAAGCCACTATGTTAAAGACTTCAGCTGTAATTTATTTTATTTTTATGGCATCTTAGGATTTCCATGGGACAGAGGAAAGTTGAGTTATTCTCACAGAAGGGCTTATTAGGCTCTATGACACTTTGTTAACTAGAAAATGTTCCTCTTAAAAGCAAAGTGAAAAACAACAAATACCCCACCCCCAAACCAATAATGAATCACAACTTTATGTGGGTTTATATTCTCATAACATTGACATATAAAACTGGTGTTCTTGAGCTTGAGATGTTGAACAGGAACATAAGGCACTTGGACACAGTTGTTGGCCCAACCACAGGTTTACTCCATGTTAGTTCTCTTATTCTTCCCATGCTTTTGTTTTCTAACTTTACAAGGGAGAAATGCTCCTTCTTTGACTCTTTATTTTTCATGGTCACTTGCCATAAATTTTGGGGGATGTAGGCTGTCATCATTAAGTGTGTGCAGCACATAACAATGTTTCAAATAGAGAAATAATCTGTTTAAAAGTGTGTATGTTGGAAAATTTAATATTAGATATTCACACACCTTAGAGTTTAATACAAAACTTCTGCATGTTTTACCCAAGTTTGATTTTTTTCAGCTCCTTTGTGTAAGGTTGTCATTGCATATGGTCAGACCAGGTTTACCTTTGGGGCAGATGAAATAGTTTCAAAGGGAGTTGGGCCTAATAGGCGTGTACAAGAACTTGTGCTGAGAACTTTTGCATCAATTTTAAAGTGCCTGCAAATCCTCTTCAAAAGTGCATAGAGCTGCCTTAACTGCACATCTTGATGTGAACAGAATTTTCTCTGCTGGACAGGGCCTACCTCTTTCAGAAAACATTCAGATAATATTTTTTAGAAAAAGAATTTCTCACACAAAATACAGGTCTTGTTTTCCTCCATTAACTTTTTTTTTTAACCTCTTTGCAGCCTGCTGGAACAAGCCAAAAATACTGTATTTCCTCCCAGTGATTTGTTATTAATAGTGGTTACTCAGCTGAACTTTTGAAACTTGCCTTGCTCCAGTCACTTTATGAAAACAACATTTTTTTTCTGGCTGCAGCCGTGTTTTCCCCAGCTCAGTTCTGGAGATTATTAGAGTGAGATTTCAGATTATCCTCTTCTGTTGCCTCTTCTGGAGCTCAAGAATGTGTTTGTGGTTCTAACGTGCAAATTTTCAGGGTGGTGGCAGCATTTGTTTTGGGAAAGAAGCTTCAGTGGAACCGGTGCAGCAAGTTTTATCTGCACAGGGTTTTTTTTTTATCCTTGTTTTCAGAAAATTACCAAGAAAAAAATATTTAGAATTGATAAAAACACCCTTGTTATTTTTCAGATTAGAACTACATGTGGAAGTAAACTGTATGATGGAAAAATATGTCTAATTTTGTTTTTTAATGATGAATATGTAAAAACAGGAAGAGATTTTTAGTTTGTTTTTTTTAAGGAGAAACACGTTAAAATATGAACAAAACTAGGAAAGAGCTCATAAAAGAGCACTTAATGTTAAAATGGAAAGTTCTCACTTCAGTTCACTAGTGCTCAAGAGAATTTACCAGCAGTAGACAGAATTCCTTGATATGTTTGAGACTAAAAGGCAGAAAACCACAGTTAGAGCTTCTCTGTCAAGGCTCCCTGTGTGCACACACAAATGCATTTGAGTGATTTTTCATTTCAACTTTAGAGGAGAAAAGAGTTGTCTGTGATGTGATTGCACTGAAATGTGTCTTCCTGGTTGTGCTGGGGAAAGTTTAAAATTCCAGATACTGAGAAACACCTGATAAAGAAACAATAGATGTTTTAGCCTTTTGTAACTGTCACATTCTGTATTTGATTAGATACCAAGCTGTTGAAATAATGCCACTTCTTGGCAGGTAATGAAGTTTTCCACAAAATATTTCTCCTTTCCTTTCAAGTTCAAAATCCCTGATGATGCATGAAATCCAGCAACCACGTGAGCATCAAGATCATGCAGCTGGACAATCTGTTGCTCCCCAGTCTGCAACACATGAATTCCAGGACAGAGATCATGACAAGCCAGGTCAAGATGGGTATACCCAGAGTCAAAGAAGAATGTTAGAAAATTTCCAAAGCAGGTGATAAGTACAAAACATATTTTTCACTAAATGGAGCAGGGGATCAGACCTAAAAATGTCAGGGTTTAGTAGTACAAGTGCAGGTTTCAGCAGAAGTTTTAGTTCATGGCCATGGCAGACAGTTCTGAAGATGCCTTGTGGTGACTTGAGGATTGAGAGTCAGATTTCACATATTTTTTATTTTCAAAGGCAAATTTTAAAATGGCTATTTAACAATATTCTTTGATGCACTGCCAGGTGTAATGATTTCTTCTTGCCCTCCTCTAGTGTTTTTTATTTGCTTCTTTTGTTTGTTGAAAGAACAAACAAAGACAAAGGTGGGATGTAATTGTGTAGAGATTAAAAGCCCATCATTTGTTGGGCAGCTGGAGCTGATGGAGCAGCTCAGACCTGCTGAAAGAGGGAGGCCTCACTTCTGGCTGTGTGCTTTAACTCATTACCTTGTGAAGCCTTTGGTGCTTATTGGGGCCCTCCCTGTGCCAATTAACTCTGAAATCCATTGGGAAAAAAGAAGGGAAGGGTAATAGTGTCACAGTAAGGCGTTAGTGAGCTGAGCTGGTGTTGGGAGACACTTGTGGAGATGTGGAACTGCTGAGGGGAGGTGGGAAGAAGGAAGATCTGCTGGCTTCAGGAAGGGCCAGACATTAGATTGGCTCAAGTATTCTGGACTCAGCTGATGACTTGGGGAAAACAGTGATGTTACCTCACTGCAACCTCAGCAAGGGCCCCCAGCCAGCCGGCCCCCTGCTCGGTGGTGTCACTGTGTAAATATCCCCCCACAGCCCCCCAGGGGTCTTTGGCTAGCTCAGGTGTTAGGGAGACCTTGGGGAGATATTACATAGGTAACAGGGTAAAAGATATCAGAAGAGGCTCTTACCCAAATGGTGCTTTGCAGATGTTTATTCTGGTGTTCTCCTTGGGGATGAGAGGAGTAAGAGAAAGAACAGGAAATGCAGGGAAGCTGAGTACAAGAGGGCTGCCCAAAGGCATTTTGGCTACCCAGCATTCCTAAAGTACATCCCAATTCAAGTTTTGCAATGATGCTTGGGCCTCTTTGTGCTTTATGAATTGCTTTGTTACAGGTACTAATTTCAGGGTCTAAATACTTCATAAATGCATTCATCTCTGAAAGCTAGACCCTTTTATTCTGAAACTGGAATAAAAATTCCTGTTTTCACTGCTGTCTGGGAATTTGCAGAGGGGGAGTACAAAGGCAACTAACCTTTCCTTGTATTCCAGATATCTAGCAAGGAAGTTTTTCTATCTGTGGGCAAGAATGACATTTGGACAAGTCCTCCCTTCCAAAGCCAGGTAAATAAAATTACAGAACTCAGAGGTGGGTATGTTTGGGGGGTTTTTTATTGTTTTGTTTTGTTTTGGTGGGTTTTTTTATGGCTTAGTGGTAAACCATTGGGCTAAGAGAGTACAGACTGCCTTGAATGTATTTTAAGATCACTTGAAGATTTTCTTTGGGTACCTTTCTTGCTCTTGCTTTTCTTTTTTTTTAATAATCATGGTTAAATTTTTATTAACCAAGTTCATAGGAACTGTGTTTTGATAAAGTTGAACAGTATGTGCATATTAATGATGGGATATGATTGGGAGACCTGGTTTAACTATTTCCCAAAGTTGTGATGATAGAGATTTCACAGACTATTCTGAGTTGGAAAGGACCCACATGGATCATTGAGTCCAACTCTTAATATGAAATTCAGTTAATATTGCTGTTTGCACTGTTGTTCCTAATGTATATCTGTACATGTTTTGGTATCTGTCTGACTTGGAAATACCTGTGGCAGATAATTCCTTTCTGCTGTCAGTGTTCTGTGAGCTACTGAAACCCCACACTTTGATACTCATTTCTTGGTTTGCAGTAATTTGCATGTTCATTCTTGCTTGACCACACCCTTGAGAACTGAAGCAGTTCCCAGTGGGAAGACTTGTATTTGGAATAAGATCAGCTTCTTGGTCGTTCAGTTTCATTTCTCTGTATCAAATATATTCTGTTTCTGCCTTTATTGGTAAATGGAAGTTGTCCTGTGAACCTCACTGTTCCTCTTGATCTACTGAATTGGCACTACTTTGGCTGTCTGTCAATTCAGCACAATGATGAATTTATTTTTTACGGGAAAGAGATTTTATAAAGACCAGCAGGGAGCACAAGCAAAAATGAATTGCCTTTCAAAAGCCCCCAGTTCTCCATAGCTTTAATTTGTAATACCTGTTAATGCATGTGCAATACCATTAATGGACCAAGTCCAAAAAATAACATATAGCTCATTTCTTTTTTCTTTTTTCCTTTAATGCATGAGTGCTTGGAATGATTTAGCAGCTTGGCTTGGGGTAGGTGGCTGTGAATTGCAACTTGTCAGAGGATGGATATGTTTCACTGAGAGACCTCTAGGTATACTGGACCTAATTCTGCTGTTATTACATGATAAAAACATCAAAGCATTATAAAATCTGATGTAGCCTTTGTATTTATTTATATATATAAAATATTTTGTGTTAAAATAGCAAAGAACAAAATTAGAAAGAAAAATACATGTATTGTTTTCTACTGTTCTGGTTGTTAGAGTAAAACACAAAACTGAGGATAAAAGATGTGAATAGGTCACAAGTCAACTGGTACTGAGATGTTTGACAAGTTAACAACATCTGTCTGTTATTCCTTGTCTTTATGTGAAGTATTTACAGTCAGTAAAGTGATTGCTTCTTGCAGTACTTCACGAATTCTTGGAGTAAAGTGTCACAGTAGAGTAGTGGTTTTAAATGCAATTAGATGCTGGTAGGCTAATCAGGCAAGGCTGGAGAAGAGGTGGCATAATCTTCATTAAACCGATTTGTGGTCACTCTGGAAACCTGTATGACATTTCTGCTGTCCAAATCTTTCAACTGTTTAGATGTTTTTATGATCAGAAGATTCTTCAAAAAGCTTTTGGAGAGTGGAAGGAGCAGTGGACAGTTTGCAGAGAAAAGAAGCTCAGCCACAGAGCAGACAACCATTACAGGTTAGTGAAATGACTGCCCATTGGGATGTGTATGAGATATTTCCTGAAGGAGTTTTTAATACCTGTGAGCCAGTTCCATCCATGGTATGTCTGGGCCAAGAGCAATGTTTTCATTGCTTATTTTTATGTTTTACTGAGTGTCACTTCTTTCATTTTTCAGGCATTTTGTCCTTAATTTGATATTCAAGGCTTGGAGAGCCTATATATGCCAACAGCAGGGAAAGAGGAACAAGTATTATGTTGCAGAGTCTCATGGTGAGTGAAGTGATGGTAATTACCAGTATCTGGGGACATACTGAGATGGGAGTTTCCAGGGGAATTATTTACCAGGATCTCTCCTCCCTGTGCCTGTTTGCACCCTGAGCTCCCCCACCCCATGGCAGTGCAGTGCTTGCAGGAGCAGATGGCAGGGGGTTCTGTTATAGGGGTGTAGCTATATAGTTATTTAGAGAAGCCAGTGAATAACCTTAAGGGCCTCTCCATCTGCTCTGGACTGCACTGTTTGTTTTAGAGGGGCTGGCTTGATTTTTGGTTGTTTTTTTGTTTGGTTGGTTTTTTACTTAATCACAATATGTTTTCAAGTAGATTTTTTTTGTCAAATGTTTTACTGGAATTCTCTATCAACTGTTGCTGTAGACCTTAGATAGTAATTCCCTGTGTTTTGAACTGCACTTATTTTATATCTATTGACTGTTCCTTCCAGCTGGTGTCTTGCAATAGAAAGAAGCCCCAACTTTTGAAGTGCCCTTTATCTTATTGTGTAGATTTTTTTGCTTGGCAGAGGATTTGACTTGGAGCTGTCTGTACTGGTGGCAACTTTCTTGAGTTCAGAGATTATGTTTTGCTGAAGGGAGGATGACCCTTGTTTAAAGATGATATTGAGGTTTTGTTCTGTGCTGATTTGCAAAATAAGTTAACTGGTCTCTTTGCACATGAATGTACCTCAGAATGTCCTAGGCACCTTTGGACACAAACTGACAGGCTATCCAGACTTCCTTTCTTACTGAGTGAGGCCAGAGTATTTACAGCAGAAGCTGTGTGTTACTTGGTCAAAAATAGAAAAAGGTGACCTGTTTCAAGGTAGGTTAATGCTTGATTCACAAGGAAATCCTAAAAAAGAAAAGTCTGGGATTTTTTAATGTGTAGATGTGAAGTAGCATAGAATCAAATGCCAGCTTTTTTCTAATAACTCTGCTTTAATAGTGTCAGTTCTGACAAGCCAGCCTGCTGTGAGGAGAATATGCAGTGTGCTGCACTAAGTGGTAAACCGGAATTTGTGACACCACTTCTGTTTTTAGCTGCATGACCAGCCTGCTAAATAATGTTGACTTGTTTCTGGTTGATTTCTCTGCTTGTAGTAGAGAATAACTCTTGAAAAGCAACTGATGAACCTGATGAACTCTTTTTTTTTCTTTTAAACAAACCAAAGAAAATCCTCTAATTCTTCCCAGTCCGGTTGTTACGCTGGGTATTGTTGTCCAGTTATTTCCCCTGTAAGCACTGAAGACAAAGGGCTGGTGGGCCATTGTCCGATCGTTCACGCTGCTGTGAGCAGGTGGCATGGACGGTGCTGTCAGCGATTCTGAGACTTCTCACTGTGACACCCTCGGCCGGAGGGAGGGTCGCTGTCATTTCAGGCTTTTCCACAGGGTGTCCCTGCAGGCTGAGGACACGACTCGGGGCGATGTGTGATGGGAGCGAGTGGTTGAGATGTGCCAGATTCCTGCGTGAACTTAACATGCTGCCGTTTTATGTCGTGCACAGCAAAGAAGCAAATTCTGCTCAGGACCTGGCAGCACTGGCTGCTTTATGTTGGTGTTCAAAGGACAAAACATGGGATGCAGTCTGTGGCTCTGGCATTCAGGGAAAGAAGCTGTTTGCGGTAAGGATGGAATACAAACAGGCAGAAAGGTGCTCACCATAAGGCCATGGCTTTTATCTCTGTTATGTTATCTTTTCCTGCAGTGGCTTTGTTCAGGGTTTGATTTTTTTTAAAGAATACTTTTGCTTTCTGGGATGTGTGAGTTCTTCTGGGACACCCATAGACTGTGAATTTAAGAGCTATGGCAGCCTGTACCTAATGAGAGCCTACAGGAAGGCTGCAGAGTGACTTTTGCAAAGGCATGCAAGTGAGATGACAAGGGGGAATGGCTTTAAGTTAAAAGAGGGTAGATTTAGATTGCATATTAGGAAGAAATTCTTTACTCTGAGGGTGGTGAGACCCTGAAACCTGGGGATTACTCAGAGATGATGTTGATGCCATATCCCTGGAAGTGTTCAAGGTCAGTTGGATGGGACTCTTTACTCTGAGGGTGGTGAGACCCTGAAACCTGGTGATTACTCAGAGATGATGTTGATGCCATATCCCTGGAAGTGTTCAAGGTCAGTTGGATGGGACTTGGATCAATGTGGGATAGTGGAAAGTGTCTCTGCCCATGGCAGGGACTTGGAGCAAGGTGAACTTTAAGGTCCCTTCCAACCCAAACCATTCAGTGGTTCTTTGTAAAGATTGTTGTTTGTACCTTTTTCCAGTGAGATGAAAGTGATTTCTTGCACCAAATTATGGCACCTGTGTTTGAACTTGTCTGTAACATTGTTTTGGCAGAGTTTCATGGGCAGTGTGGAGAAGGAAACAGTACCAGAAGTGCTCTGGACATAAAATGAATATTTTGGCTCTGCAGCATTGGGCCCAGAGCCTGCAGTTTCGAGTAAGTCTCAGGAGCTTCAGCTACTGCCATTTGTAATGTTTAAGTTGCTCACATGTGAAAATGTTGCAGGTGAATAAAAATTAGGCCTTGTACTCATTTACTTTGCAAATTGCAGTACTTATGATGGAATATCGTATCAGGACATGGGAAATGGAATGAAGCTGTGCCAGGGCAAGTTCAGATTGGACATTAGGAAAAGGATCTTCCTGAGAGGGTGGTCAGTCCCTGGAACAGACTCCCCAGGGAAGTGGTCACAGCACCAAACTTGTCAGAGTTCAAGGTGCCTCAAGTCCAACTTCCTTCTTCTTGCAGGACTACTTAAAACTAAATCAGGTGACTGAGAGTGTTGTCCAGATGGTTGATCTTAGCTGAAGTGGAAAGAGCATGGGTTTCTTTCTGTCTTTCACTGTAACTGTGGCTCTTTGTCCATTTCATTTAAAAAAAGGGATGGTATTTAATTTGACCTGCACTGTAAAATGCTACATGTCTTCTTTTAGGGCAGTATTCTGCAAAGGAAAGAAACTTGTGACTTGGGAACTCTTACAGTATTTCATGATGTGTGATTCCCTTTGATATGAAAATACTCTGAAAGAAAGCCTGTTGACAAAAGAAAAGTATTATAGTAGTCTTTTTAATGGGAAAAAGTGTGAAAGTATTTAAAAAAGTGAAAAAATCTTTGACCTTTTCTATGCTGACATTCCTTTGGTGTTTGGGTTTTGTTGGGTTTTTTTCCTTATTTTTTGGGAGGACCCTTATTGCTCATGGCTTTCACCTTTAGAACTTACATGAAATTTCTTACTGCACGTGTGTTCTTCCTCTCCTTCTCTTTGTTCTCCTTCCCTAATCTTGTCTGTTTTTTCCCCTAACTGCCCTTGCCCCTTAATTGTTCCTTCAGGCTTGGTTGCAGTGGCGAGAGCTGTATTTATACATCCAGAATGAGAAGCAGAAGGACACCAGGGCAGTAACTCACCATCAGCACCGGGAACTGGGGAGATGTGTGGGAGCATGGCTGGGATACCTGAACCTCCACAGAGTGGTGTTTGGCCAGAATGGTGAGTGGAGATGGTAAGTTAGGACAGAACAGGGCTCAGCCCCTTTGCTGAGGGCACAGTGATGGCTTTTTCTGTTTTAGGAAACACTGCAATGCCTCTGCCCACCAGGTCATGAGATGGAGCTGGGGCTGTACACTGTGACAGGCCTGGCTGGCTCAGCTCATATGCTGAACTGTAAGATCCTGCTTTCCATGGCATTTAAAAGAAAATGCTTTACAATTCCCTTGATGAAAACTTGCATGTTATCTATTGTGTTTTGACTGAGATATCTGTGAGAAGGGTGTATTCAAGACTTTGATCAGTCATTCTGTAGATTTTCTTGATAATCAGTCAAATCACAACTCCTATAGGATGGTAAAGATTATTACACCAGTTCTTTTGTTTCTTCCCTTGAATGGGAATGAGTTCAGATATTTGTTGAATTGCTTTTTGATTGGTGGCAGTGGAAAAGAATGTAGCTTGGATATATAGGAACTAGTAATAGGAGTATGCTGAAATGTAAGCAAGCTTGAGCATGTTGAACAAGTAATGCAGTGTCCTAACTTCCCTCTCTTAAGGCAGTACAGTAGGTTACTGCTTTAAAACTGCCTTTGTGATCAATAGGAATGATAAGATCTGTAGCTGAGCACTAATGTGAATTCTGGTAACCATTTTTCAGTGTTAGAAAGTGACAGTGCTCACATCACTTGTGAACCGGTGGCTCAGATGCCAGGATCTCATCTGATAGGAATGAGCCTAGGACAGAAGAAGCCATGAGTGATTGTGTTTGTCTTCCAGAGCTGGCCCAAGAGTTCCACCGAAGCAGGATGCTCCGAAGGTGCTTCTCCGATTGGCAGCTGTCATGGGAGTGCAGGAGAAGAGTGCAGGCTCACCAAAGGGACCTGGAAAAACAAGCTGCAAGGATTGCCTTGTGGAGAGCCTTTGCACACTGGAAGCATTGTATCCAACCTGTGTTTAGTCCCTAGCAAAGACAAGTTAGAAGCATTCCCACAGGGGCAAGGTCCAGTTAATAAACAGGAATGTTGTGCAGTAACACGAGTGACAACAAACATATTGTCATTAGATAGGTGTATGTAATGCCATGCTAACAGTTCATTAAACTGTTGTAATTACAGTATATTAGCAGCTGTACAACAGTGTATTAGAGCCTGCAGAAGATAACTTATGGTTGCTACTTAAGAGTGGATCAGAAACATACTGTGATAAGCCAGCAAAATCTAAAAGTCTGACTGTAGTCAAAACTTCTGCAGATAACAGTGCTGGACGTTCAAACATTGAAGGAAATTTAAATGGAGATGTAGTGCCCCTCTGTGGGAGAAGGTTATTTCTCTGTAAAAGGTACTTTAACTCAGTGACAGATGTTGTGCTGTGTGTGGAAGAGGCTCAACAGTGTGAGCTGGCTGAAAAGCACTACAAGTGTCACTTGTTGGTAAGAGCACTGTTTTGTGCCAGGTGGGAGGGGCTGTGGGATGTCCCTGTAACACTGACAGTGGTGTGTGGGTGTTACCTGGGAGATACACCAGGTTTCTAAATTAAAACTATTCTGGAATCTGCCAGTTGAATCCAAATGGGGAAACTGGTGAAGTAGATTCATCTTGAGGGTGTTGGGTTACCTGCTCCCTGGCTATTCCACCATGAGATTGCCTTTTCCCCTTGATTTCTTTTTCTTATGCTATTTGCTACAAGAATTCTTTTTTCTTCTCTGCAGTAATGTGTGCATGCTGCTTTTCATATGAGACCAAAGATAGCTTGCTGCATGTGCAAGTAGTTGAGCGTTTTGAATTTTGCTTGGATTTTAGGGTTTTTTTACAGAAAAAATAAATCACTGAAGGGTGGGCACAAGCAAGCCTCCAGCTTTTTGGAACTGAACTCTTTTCAAGGATGGCTCAGTAGTGGTCATTAAAAGAATACCAATAAGCTGTTTGAATCATGAAGTGAAAACATTGGTGATTAAAAGAGCGGGATGATTAGTGATTTGAAGTAGGATGCTCTCATAATGCTATTCACCATGTTCTGCCCCCACTCAAGGGATTCTAGGATTGTAGATCAGTTCTAAATTAGGTGATTTGGATTACAAATGAGATGTGTTTATTTCTTGTTGTTACAGGAACTTGGCCTTAAGGGTCTTCAGCAGAATGTCCTGGACACTCGTCTTCAGCGAATGAGAACAAACCTGTCATCCCGTCAGCATCGAGTTACAGTGAGCTTCACTTCGGTTCTTGTGTCACTGTCCTATTGACTTCCACTGTCACTTACAAAGTACTTTTTATTACAGCAGTGGCTTTGTTCTTAAATACTAATAGCCACAGAAAATCTGTGTGAGTCAACTGCTGCTCTTAGATATGTCTAGTTTTTCATTTCCCTCTGTTCATGGTGGATTTTTCCTTTTACCAGAAAAACTTGTAGGAGATTATGAAGTTTGGTACATGAAGCAGTGCAGCAGGAAACCATTGCAGTATGCAGTTTCATTAGGACTTTAATAATTTCTTTTGTTGCATTTTTCTCCTCACTTGATATCTTTGGTGGGTTTTGTGTCTTTCTTGTTTTATTTCAGGTGCTGCAGAGGTACTGGAACCTTTGGAAGTCCCGTTTGGAAGAGAAGGAGGAAGAACAGCAGCAGGCCTTAACATCAGTGGCTCATGCCCGTTATAGGTATGCAGAGAAATATTAATACAAACTTGTACAAATGTGGAATCTGTGGGCCTTTGGTTCTCTTCTTAAGTATGGTAATACCTTTGGGGGCATGACTTGATGGCAATTGCTTTGACATTTTCTGTGAGTCATGAGCAGTTTACATCTGCTTCTCTGTGGAATGTAAGAGGGAGATTAGATAAACCTAGCTCTGAGGTTCATTTAGTCAGCTGACATTCATAAGATAAATATGCTTTCTGAAGAAATTCTCTCCTGTGCTTACATTTTCCCTTTTTGCTTGCCAGGAGGGTGGTGATGAGGCAGGTGTTTGACAAATGGCTGCTGAAGGTCTGCAAGCTGCAAGAATATCGAATGGAAGAGGAGAAGGTAAATGTAGCTCTTGCACCTTGCTTAGGAAATAGAGGGGATGATTTCCTAGTCACTGTGTGTGAATGTGAGTTAGCATGAGATGGATTTGGTTGTTGTAAATTTCTTTTTCCCTGGTGAGGGATCAAGTCAGGGGAAGCAGATTACCAATATTTACTGATCACCTTTTTTAATGAAAGCAGTTTGTTAATAATATTAACAACCATATTAATATTAGAGGATTGCCATCCACACAGTTCATTCACTTATTCTCTCACCCTGTAAATGTGTGTGTGCTCTCTCTCACACTAATACTAAATGGCCAACCCCAGCCTATTTAAGAAGTGCAGGGTTGTACTGAGAAATTAGCTGCTTCTAGGNATATACTCCTATATATGTACATGTAGGAGTCCTTACATGTAGCAGCCACTGTGGCCTTTATGGGGTCTCTTGCACAGCTCCAAGTTGACAGTAGCACGTGTGGGTGTCTTTGTGCAGATATGGCTCACCCTTGGTGGTGGAAGATTATCAGTTCTTGTACATTCAACAGGACTGGTTTCTGGAACTTATCACTTCTTAGGAGTCCTTCACATGCTATTTATCAGCTTGTGGTTTTCCTCTCCTTAGCCTGCTGGTTTTTGGTAACAGCTCCACATGCACACAGGTACCTGCAGAGCTCGTTACATAACCTCACCACAAAGGGGCTTTGGTGGTGTGTCCATTGCTGTCCAGCCTCAGAAAAACAAACACTGGACAGTTCTATGCATGACATTTTGAGGAGTTGTTTCCTGTTGTTTGTAGCTGCCTGTGCTGTGCATTCATTGCCACTTTCCATTTCAGGCTGTCCTTCATTTCCAGAGGCAGCTCTTGCGCTGCTCCTGGCGCTGCTGGTGCAACAGAACAGCTGCACGTGTGGAGGAGCAGGAGGGCTTGGTTCGTGCAGGACATCACTACAGTAACCAGCTGCTGCTAAAGGCCTTCTCTCTCTGGAAACAGAAGACTCAGGAGAGAGAAGCAGAGTAAGAATTCTTTTCAAACAGAGAATGATTTGGATTGGCCCTGTGACAACCTACTTTGGACAAACAGCATTTAATTCACTATGGTGCTCACTCCTTTTTTGTGCTTTGGAGTCTATTAAGTTGTCTTTCAGTAAATGAATTACTGAAAATAACAAATGGGGACTCAAGTCAGTGCTGGAAGTGTGCAGTAACATGGATTGCATTGTAGGACAAATAATTGTTTTTCTTATAGGAGACTTAAGGAAACAGAAGCTTTAAGATTTCACTGTTCAAAGTGTCTGCAGCAGACTTGGAATAAGTGGAGAGAGGTGAGAGAATTAACAGATGGGAAAGAGTGTGAAGTTTTTTGTTACGTTTGAATGGCTTGTACCCATATGGCTAGATATTAAATTGTTTATTTTAAACACTAGTCATTCCTAAGCTCTCCTCCCTTTTCATGTGGATAAAACCAGTTTGGTGTGGGTGAAACAGGAACTGTGTAAGGAGGAGAGGAAATTCTTTTTGTTCGTGTATCTAGGTATGGTGAGAATAGGAATATGGTTTAGATATACCTGGGAATATAATCAGTTAGTCTGATTAAATTGTCCCTACTCAGTACTGGGTGTGTCCTTCTCAAAACTTAAATTAGAAGTTTGCAGCCAGGCCTCTGTGTATGGCCTGTATTTGTGTTACAAATTGTAGCAAACACTGTCACAGTGTACGTTCATGGTGGGCCTTTTCCTTACCGTATGAGGTACCAGATGTGCCTTGCAGCGTGTCTTGGGAATCTGTGAGAAATTTTATAGTTGGGGCTGCAATGTTGGTGCAGACCTGTTAACTTGAGTGGTTTACATCAGTCTTCAAGAGGATTCCTACAAAGGGCAGGAAAAAAAAGCGCCTCAGCTGGGCTTTTTGGGGATAGCAGAGTGCAGCACCAATTTGAGTGAAAAGCTGTTAGAGCAAAGTGAAGGATTGATGTTTCTCCAGACTGGAAATGGTCCTTTTCCCTCCTCTCTCTGCCATTACTTGTTTTCCCTCCTTCATGTGAATGTATCTTTTGGGTTTTTTTCCATTTCCTCTTTTTAGTACGTGGAACATCAGCGTGAGAAATGGAGGAAGTTGGTGCAAGCAGACCTGCTCTATCGACATGTGCTGCTGGGCAAGACCTTGGCAGCTTGGAAGGTAGGATGGAACAGCCTTTTTGAGGCACTTTTCTCTATGTTCTGTGTGTGCTGTACTGTTACAGTGAGAGCTGAAGAGCTCCCACACTGCTTCACTGGAGGCACATACACATCATGTGTGCAAGGTGGAATGGAGGCTCTTGTATGTAGGGCTGTCTGAGCTCCAGCATTGCTTTTTGGAGCAGAAGACCCAAGGTAATCTTGTAGCACTGGTGAATGGTCTATCACAGCTGGCATTTACTATTGTGTGACTGTTTGTCACAGCAAAGCAGCATTTGATTTCAGTGGCTGTATTTTTTCCCCTGTACTTTACTGCCAGTGCTGCTTATGAGTCAGTAAGAGTTAGTTAGATGCTAGTAAGAGTTTCTAGATGTTTCCTCTCCTCATAGGTGTTAACAGTTGAGGTAAATTTACCTCTCAGTACTATTTTTTTTCAGATTTACCAACAAAACATCCAGTGCATTCTGTATCAAGTGGCTGAGAAGGAGGGACAGCACACTCGACTGCTGCTGCGGTGAGCCTCTTCCGAGGCAGTGTGAGGAAAGTGACTGCACTGCAGTCAAATCCATCACTTTCTTTCACTGCCACCTTTGCAACTTTTTGAATGTTCCGTGCTAGGAGTTGACTGTCTCATGCATTGCTGTTTCTTTGCATGCAGGTCATCTAGTTAAAAGAAATCTTCTTGTTTGCTGTCTGTTTTGCTTGAATATTTTTTAAATATCTGTTCAGTCCTGCAAGAGTCATCAGACAGCAAACTGCATCATTCCCTGTCTGTTGTGGTATCAACTAGAAGATGCAGAGCCTCTTACAATTACAGTGAGGAGAGTGATTATAGATATTATCACATTGATTATAGATATTATCACATTGCATTGGTTGTAGTTACTTTAGTTTTAATTATCTTATTTGTTTTAATGCTATACAGCTTGAGTCACTTGCAGAGCCTGATTGGCTCAGCTGAAGCTGCTGGATTTCAGAGTGTTCTGTTTTGCACTGTCTTCTTTTCAGCAGAGACCTGAAGGGGCAGAAATTGTTTTGCGTGACAGAGTTTATAGATGCAGCTGGTTTTGGTTCCCTTGTGAGTAGGAAAGTGCCAAATGAACAAGTGAGAATCATTCATAATGGAGTTGTTTGTTTTTAACTTTTGTGTGTATTTTTGCCTTCAGACAGGTGCTGTGTACGTGGAGACAAAATGCCCTTGCTCTTAGACATGAATCTATGGCAACTACTCAGGCAGATGAGCACTACAGGAGAACAATCCTGTCAAAGGTAGGATCTGTACAGCGGGTGCCAAGGTCTCAGTACAGGTGCTGATTCAGGCAGAGGTCAGGTAATTAGAAGGACCAAAAACTTATATCTGAGAGCCACTACTAAGAGAGATCTGCAAAGTGGGAGTCTCATCTTGTTTTTATAGATGTCTCTGAAACTTGTCTCATGAGCTCATGGCTTTTTCTCTTCCTTCTTCTCATTCCTTAGAAGGAAGGGAAATCTAGTAGTGTGATATAGCATAGTAGTATTGGTGAGGTGGGGCAGGGAGGAGATGGATGAAAGAGAGGAACACCTTGAAAAATGCCAAGGGGTCCCTCTGAAATACTTCTGTATTTAATTTGTAGGAAATTCTTACTGTCTGCTGAGCCTTTTGTGAAAAATGAGGTGGAAATGGTTATGTTACCAGCAATGGGGGGAGAACATTGTGTCCCCTTCCATTGCAGTGCCAGTCTGTGTCCCATCTCCTGTTTGCCTTGTGTCCTTAGGTGCTGCTGCAGTGGAGAGACACTGCCTGGCTACGAGCCTGTCACCGCCATCTGAAGGTGACAGCTGTGCTGGAGGCCAGAAAACGTTTGGATTTAGGTGAGCTGATATTGAACTCTCAAAATCCTTGTTGTCTGTGAATGAGCCGAGGGCAGTGTGTTGTGTCAACTGTACAGATGAAGTGACTGGATGGTCTGTTGGCTTACAAAGGATGTCCCCACAGAAGGGAGAGTGAATTGGGACTCCAGTGATCTGCTGAAACTTGCTTGTGTTACTTTTGTTTCTCTGTTTGTTCTTTGTACTGTATAACGAGTGGTAACACTTCCTTCCTCAAAGGAATTTTCCATTACTAGTTTTGAGAACCTCAGACATCTGTTTTGAGGGCAGTGCAAGTAGTCTTATCAATTACTGCTTCAGTCTTTCTCTAGTAATTCATACTGAAAGACCCTCAAACTCCGCAAGCATTTTCATGGTACCATGGTACATCCTTGACATGAGGACTCTGAAGCACAGAGGGCTTTTCTAAAGGTTATAAAGATTGTCAGTGGCAGCAGGGAAGACTTGTAAGTCACAGCTCCCTGTCTGTACATGAAGTGTTCACAGTTCTTCTTCCTATACTGAATACTGTCAGTGCTGAGTTTTGTCCAAGTATTGCTGAAGCAGTCGAGAAGAGTAGCTGATCACTTGATACTCTGAGATTAATGGTCTCCTTTTGGTACATGAGTTAATTTATCTCCCCCTAACAGTGCATTTACAGACCCTATTTCTTCACTGGAAGGAATTAATGAGGGAGTCTCTGATGCTGAGGGCTCAGCACCACAGGGCAGCACAGCACCACCAGCAGCACCTGCTCCAGAAGTACCTGGTGAAATGGAGAAATTATCATCAGCAGTGCCTTGGGAAAAAGGTGAGAAGGATCAGGAACCTCGCCAGCCTGTGGGAAGTTACAGGTGTGGAGGAACACACTCTGTTCCCTGCTGAGGGGAATGGCAGTCTGGGCTGAGGAGGAAGGAGCAGGGCTGTGTCTGCCTGAAGAAGCTGATACAAGTAACAGACTTAACAACCTGAGACTACTGCAAATGAAATCCTTGCTGGGCTCATAGATGTCTGCACATGGGGTTACACTGTAGGGCTCTTGGGTATTGAGGGTGGCCTCAACAGAGCAAAGGGAGGATGATAAAGGCTGTTTGCTATCTGTTCTAATAGCATTTGGCTCAGATAAATGGGGTTTGTCTGCAAGTGACTCACTGTTTTGGTTGCCTTGCAGCTGCTGCAGAGAAGAGGAGATGAACTAATGACTCACAGACTTTGCTCTGCATCTTTCTCTTGCTGGAAAACTCGGGTAAGGAATTTTCCCCTGGATAGACACCTAACTCCTTGCTAGTCATTCTCCCTTCTCCTTCATCTTCCATTTATACAAGGACCAAGAAAACTTTATTTCAACATTTTCAGGATTTTTTGATTCAGCTAGCACACGGAACACCTTGCCATAGACTGGGTGAACTGAGTGGGTTTTTCTGCTCTGGCTCTACCATCACTTCCTCCTTGCTTGGTGCATTGGCTGGTGTTCCTGGTGTTGGGTATGTGAATTCCTAACCTGGTTGCTGTGCATTTTTTCCCCTAACAGCTGTTGCAGCAGCGATGGGAAAAGAGGCAGACAGTGCAAGCGTTGTGGCACTGGTCCCTTTCAGTGCAGAGAAAGGTAAGGGGCTGTGCAGGGCAGGGGCAGGCAAGTGAGTTTGCAGATGTGCAGGTTTGACTGCAGTCAGCAGAGTGCACACTGAATGTCTCTTTCCTTTGCACTTTGAGGTGCTGTATGTTATTTTGTGATGCTGGAAAAATCCCTAAAATTTCTTATCTGATTAAAATATAAGCACATTTTTCCTCCTCTGGTCTCAGCTAATTCAAATCTCTGTCCCTTTGTCATTGTGGCAGTGTCCTGCTGTTGCTGTAGCTCTGCCTATTCCTATCCAGTGGAAGGGAGAGTGTTGCTGTCTGCAGGGGGAGTCCCTGGCCTGGAACCTGCCTGTATAGTACTCACAGCTCTCATTGTTCCTGTTGTAGGTATTTGATGCTTGGCTCAGGTTTGCCAAGGGGCAGCAGGAGAAGAAAGATGGCATTGAAAAAGTCCCAGGAACTCACCACACAACTCCTCGGAGAGAAGGTGTAACCTGTGCCTTGAGAAACACTGCTGGCATCCAACAGCTGCAGGGACAACTCCATACCCAGCAGCAGCTGGAGGTGAAAGAGTGATTGCTCAGATATATATCCAGAACTGGGCTCCTGTGATCTCTGTTCTGTATGCTTGTATGTATGTGCATATATGTATCTTGGAGCTCCACATCCGTTGTTTAGATCCTATGTACACTTCTGTCTCTGGTTCAAAGAATTTCATTCAGCTGAGACTAGAGGACTTCAGACTCATTGGGAACCTTTCTTAATGAAATTATTTTAAAACTGGCCAATTTCTGCCATAGACAATACTCGTGATTAAAACCTTTGCATGTGGGTCAGGTCTCTAAATTCTGTGGCAGAATGAAGCATTAGAGGCTACTTCTGATCCTGTCTTAGCTTTAGCACTGCTTACACCTTCATATGTGGGCTTGTGTCACTTCTGCCTTTGAGTATCAACCCAGCTGTGTGTGTGAAAGGGATGCCTGTACTGACTGCTCTCTTCCTGCTTCTGGGCAGCATTCCCAGCTCTTTTCCAGGTTTTCAGGATACCAGTTGTTCCATTTGCTCATGTGCAGCTTGCCTTAGTGCAGAAGTACCTGGTTAATTCTCCTCACCCAAATGTTACCACAGTGGACCTCTTGATTTAGTTTAGAGAGCTGGTTTGGCTTTGAGGGCATCAGAAATCTTGGTTCCTTCTCTGTAGGTGATGTGGTGCTTCCTGCTCTCAGCCATCAGATGCTCTGCTATTCTCTGTGTTGGCAGGCAGCCTGCAGTCTTCACCAGTCAGTGTATTGTTGTGCCATGCTGTGGAAACAGAAGGCTCTCTCCCAAAAAATTAAATAAGCCTTTTTCTTTTTTGCCACCTCTGAAGAAGCAAGTGACATTTAAAAGGCCTGATGTTAGTCCTGAGACAAGAGGACATTCATCAGAGGAAGAGCCATGGCCTTTAAAATGCAGACATCTACCACTTCACCCTGCTGAAGGAGACTCAGTTCTCCGTGGCCTGTGAGTGTAAATTTCAGTCCCTCCCCCATTTCTCTGGCATATAAGTAACTTTGCACATATGTAATCTATCTATGTGTGTCTCATTTTTGTGTTTCCAAGTTTTCTCACTGATGACTTAGTTCCTGACTTCACTCTGACTCTGCATCATGTGGCTGGTGGTACAGAGTTGTACAAGAGCTGCTGTGTAATCCAAGCATCAGCCCACACATAGCGAAGGTGTTTGTGACTGTACTTGCCAGTGACAGGTAGAACCAGCTCAGCTATAGACCTTGCACTTTGTCTTTCTCAAGGTACAACAGAATTTGTGGAGCATTGGCCATTTGTCCTAGGAACAGTTACACAGAGAAATATTTGAAAGATGCCTTTGATGGGACTTTGGCCATCAAGGAGAGCTTATTTTGCCCAAGTGACCTAGTGTCACTAAAGCTCTTGTTTTTTCACTGAAGTCATCTGATGAAATGATAAACATCAAGATCCTGGTGTACAGAAGCTGAACTTTCTTCTTGGCCCTTTCTTTTCCCTGGGGAACCTATTCCTTAGAAAATTCCTGTTGATCATGGAGCAGTTGCAAGGAAGAATTGTCTATGAAGCTTCTCAGTGCAGGACAGGAACCCCACAGGGAAATAAGATGGTAACTTCACATTGCTTTAAGCACATATATGCTGCCAAAAGAAGAGTTTCTGCCCTGTTCAGTTGTGTCACTTCCACCACTCAGTATTGACACAACCATTCACATGGTGAACTAGATTCTCACATTAATACAGGTTGAAATTTAGTTTTTAAGAATCATTATTGCATGTAAGGAGAATGTTGCAGAGCAGGGATGAATGATGAAACAGGATTGTTTCTTTAGCTGCAATGCCAGCTGATGCAAATTTATGATGGTCCTAAATCTGGGGCGTTCTTTGTTCTGTTTTTCTTTTCAGAAATGCCATTCAACGAGCCAAGTTACCACCACAGAAGTCTGACTTCCCTCTGGAATCCCTAGAAAGCAAGGAACTGCTGGGACCTCCTTTCACTAGGTAGGAAATCTAATTTTAAAAGTAAAGAAAAGAGGGTGTGTGACTTACAGTGGCCATAGTAGAGCAGCTAATGGGAGAGCTGTATGCAAGGGAATGACAGGAGTCTGACCTTTTTTGCACTGACTGCAAAGGAAAAGATCAACAGGCTGCAATGTATAGTGACCTTATCCTTCTTCCTGCACAGGTCAGAGGTGCCCTTTCAGCAAACATCTGTGAATAAATGTCCTGCACAGACTGGGAACTTAATGCTGACACCTCACATGGAAGGAAGTACCTGTAAATGTCTATCCCAGATGGGCAATGCTGCTCATCCCCATCCCTCTCTGACTTGTGCTTCTCTCCCCCCATGGACACAGAGCATGCACCATGCTGGGCAGGGGCCAGAACTGTGGTCTCCTGCATATTTCATGTCCCAAATGAAAGCTGGCTCAGAAAAGGTGAGTGTATTGCTGAAGGAACAATTAGTGTGTGTACTGGACTGCTGTCAGCAGCCCTGTTGCTTACTGCTGTGTTTTCTTGTGGTTCTGAACTGCTCACCTGAATATTGAGCTGGTTTTCACTTGTTCTAGCTGTCATCTTTAAAGCTGACCAAGTGAACTGCCTCTGAATGCCCAAGAACTGTTTACCCCTAGTGTGATGCAATCCACATGTGTTGTTCTGTGTTTCATGCCTTTTTCCTGGTCTTCCTAGGCAGATCTTTCCCTAGCAAGTGGCATGAGGGTGCTGCCTCTTCAGAGTTCAGAGCAGTTACAGTTTGCTGTCCAGATTGCAGGGATTTAAGAGAAACTCAGCTTAGGAGCAGTGGGTGTGTCTGAGAGTTTCAAAAAATTGATATTCACTTAACCTCCTAATAGGTGCTTGCATTTTAAACTCCTTGTTCCACACAGAATGGGAAGTTTTAGTCTTGGTGAAATATCTCCATGCTAGAAATCAAAGAGCCCATCTTTTAAGATCTGCTTCTTCTGTGGGATTTTGTGAGAGGGGCTCAGCACCTCAGGAGTTATCTGAGTGGGAGTAGGACTAAGTAGGTCAGGCACATCCTACCTAAAGGGCTGACTTAAGAAAATGCTTTGAAGAAAACCCCAATATCATTCTGACTTTCTAGAGAGGAGGCCAGCCTGTGAATGGTCACAAAGGAGCCCATTCCCAAGACTCTCAACAGAATTCTGTGGAGAAGCTGCAGCCACATTTGCTGTCACCTGAAGACTTGGTGGGAAAAGGGAGTCACCAGGCTGCAGGTACATCCTGAGATCTAAACTGTAGCATTTGCTCATCATCTAATCTGTATGAGACTGCAAGTCACTGCCACAAAATACATGGGAGACAGGGCAATGTTGTGTGGCAGCATCAGGGGGTAAAGGGTATCAGTTTTCCTTTCTGGGATGGTAAATGCAGTTGTGTGGATTCTGCTGAGTCTGGGGGCTAAAGCCCTGCTCCAGGCACTGAAGGATGGGAACTGCTTGAGGCCAGCTGCTCTTAGCAAGAATATGCTCAGGTGCTGGGGTGCTCATATGTACCACAGAATGTGCTTCAGGAGGAAAGTTCATCCAGTAGAGCTCTGAGATTTCCCTGTACTTACAGTGTGGCTGTAAAGGGGACAAGCACCTCTCATTGTGGTGTTTTTAATGGCATCAGAGCATGAAATGTGTTCTGCAGGACTACTGTACTTAATTACTTCTAGACTAAACGTGAAAGACTAAATCTTGAACAGGCCAAAACAGTATCTGTAGTACTAAACCATCCACCAGAACATTTCACATCTTTTGTGTGTTCAGACTGAGCCTTCAAGAGCTTGTACTGTCAGAACTCCTGCTCTCTCATTGTACCTGATCCTTTGGGATGAACAGGTACATGTGACAGGGTAACAAAACATGCAAAAAGGACTCAGGAGGGTTCCATTTTTCCTGTCATTAAAAATATTTCCTGTTTCTTTGATAAGAAGAAAGAGTGGATGTCTGTTCTACCTCCATTGCTTGTGCCTTCTCACTTCCATTCAGCTGAAGGGAAAAAGAGGGAGCACAGTTCCAGAGAAGAAATGATGTTGGAGAGAAAGGTGGAAGCTGAACTCCGCCATATCCAGCAGCAGATGCAGTACTACTACAGCAGGAAGCAGGAACTCAAGTAATGCCCCTTTAGCCAGCCTTTCTTCATGTTGTCCACTCTGTTGTACTTTTTCTGGTGTCTACCCTGGAAATAATCAGTCTGTTCACAGTAGAACTGTGGATGAAACAGAGAAGTTTCAGAGATTTTTATTTTCTCCTTTTGAGTTCACTCCAGGTGAAGGAGAGTATGTGCATAACTACTTCTGTAGGCAGCCAAGTGGTTTAATTATACCTCTGGCAGCTCTTGCAGAAGCATGTCAGAGGTATCACTGGGTGTAATCTGAAGACAGTAGAAATTAATTGGGCAGAGCAATTGAAATTTAGCTTTTAGTTATTTTATCAGGAGGAGTGAGGACTGAGCTTTTCCAGCTTTCAATGAAAATAACTAAATATGGTTGGTATTTGGTAACTGCTCTACTAGAACAAGGAAACAGAAATGCTCAAAAGAAATGGGGATTGGGGGGCATTTAATTGTCAGGAAAGGAAGAAGTCAGGGACTAGAAGCAGGAGGTGGAGATGACAGTTTTCAGATTCCTCTGCTTTCCAGCATCTTTTGGTTATTTCTTTTTCTTTTACCTTTTCAAAAAGATTTTAACCATTGACTGGTTTGAGACAAAAAAAATGGGTCTTATTGCAAGTATCAATTGCAAGTCTAAGTTGGCTTAGACTGTTCAGCTCTTAATTGGGATGAGAATCCTTCTAATCCATTTTATCAGGTGCTGTCAACAGCAGGCACAGATTCTGCAACAGTGGCTGGAAATGAGCACGCAACCAGAAGCCCAAGATGGTATGCAAGGAGTTCAGGAAGAATTGGGTCAGGTGTGTACACAGCATTTAAATTGAAGAGATTATCACTGTGCCATGCACTTAGCCTAAAGGCTGACAGTAGCTGTGAGGAATTGTGTAGTAAGCTGTTAGTAAAATGCCAAGAGAAGGGAAATTTGTAGTCAGAAGTAGGCTGAGGAGCAGAACAGGCTGTGTAGATTCATCTTCCTGTTTGTTGATAAATTTAACTCCTGCTCCAGTAGACCTTTCTAAGGCTATTTCCAAGCTATGGATCAAGCTTTCATAGACTCAATCTCAAAATTTTTTCTGCAATTTCTCAAGACAATTCCCTGTGTGCAGACTGGACCTGCGCTGCTTTCAGGGCCCAGGTTCCCAGAGCCAGCTGTGGGTGCTGGTACTCTGCCTCCAGCCAGGTCTGAGCTCCTCCTGATTGACACAGTCTCTCACTTACTGGCCCTCAAGTGAGATAATACAAAAGCTGCTGGAGCATCTCTTGCTGTCAGAAAGGGTAACTACTGTCTCACTGCACAAACTCATGTTTATGCTGATGCACTTGTGTTTCCTTTCAGCTGCAGGTGAGGATCAGCACTCTCACCAAAGCACAGCTGGCTGAGAGACATCACGTGCAGGCCCTGCTTGCCCGCCTGCAGGACATCCAGCTTGCCCTGGATCTGTAGTGCATCCAACTTCTCACCTTGGGGGTAGGACTTCCTGCCCCTTCCACAGCAGGGCATGATGGAAGACATGTGTCCATTCACTTGGTTCTGTGTATGGCATTTATATTTGATAAATTAAGTTAAAATACGTCTGCTTTTTTTATTGTTACTCTAGCTGATCAAAACCAAACTGGAGCTACATTTACCTCATGCTGCACTTTGCAATACCTAGTTTAGGTTACCTGTCATGCCACAAAGATAAGCAACACAGATAAGACTCTTTATTTCAAAATGTTTGCAATTAAATGATTCATGTCAGTAAGTCATACACTTTGACATACAAAAGTACCGTGCTACTGATACAGTTGAATTAAATGGATTCTCCATGCAGGAGAAATTCACAGCATTATCAGTACCCTCAAGGAACTTGGTTTTCACTCCTGGGGTGCATTGCTGGCCCCTGCATCACAAGCAATGTTGGTTTATTAGCTCGCTCTGCACAGTATTACAACCATCATAAAAACAGCCACTTGCATGCTGAATCCTCTCTTCCTTTTCTGAGATTTCTAATAAAGCAAACATCAAGCAACCCATGCTCCATCACTAGACTAATAGTTACCTTCAGATACTATGGATGATGCTGCTGAGGAGGAAGAAAATAAAGCTTTAACTTCCTTTGGCTCTGTCTGGATATCACAGACCCCAGTGGGAAAGAGGGAAAAGATTCAGATGTCTTTTTCTCTCAGCCACTGGAACAAATTTGCTTTCTCTTGTTAAGAGGACAGTGATGTTTAATCAAAAAGCTCACCCTAACTTTACCCTCTCGGGGCTGATATTTGCCTTACTCTTTTCTCACTCTCAAAGGTTTAAAAAGACTTGTATCTGGTACTATGCTGCTGCAGGAGTAAACTTGCTAATGCCAAGAAGTTTAACAAGATAGGTGGCTGAGAGCCACTTCAAGCTTTCAAATTCCTCCCTGTGTAAAGTGAGGAAAGACTGACTCCTGGAGCCAAATGAATTTTCTCCTGCTTGTCACCCAAACAGCCACCCTCATCTGACTCATGCCTGGTTACATCACTTAGAGGCAGTTTCTTGTCCCTTCCTTCCCGATGACAAGCTAAGCATACAGGACTTGGCAAACTGGACATTTGTACAACAAAATTATATTCTATTTTCTGCAGTGCATACAAAGAAGGGTTTCTGCAGGAGATCAGAGCTGGTCAAAGCCTCTCATCTCATTGAAGTAGCAGAAAAGTAGCTCAAGCAAGGAAGTAGTATGAGAAATCTTTCAGAAAGCACAAAGGCAGGTTGCATAAGCGTGTCCACTCCAACAAGCTCTGGACAGCAAAATCAGTTCTAAATGTTTGAGTGCTGGGACTTGAAACAGTTTATTCTTAAAAAAACAATTGATACATTGCTTTAAAACTCAATTCCTCTTCACTTTGGCAGTGCTTTTTGTCAGTGCCACATGCAGTAGATCCAAGGTGTTAGATTTTAACTCTTCTTGATGTGAAGTCACAAAGAGGCTCTAAAATTTTACAGTGGATTAAGCATCAGCACAAAGATTTTAGCCCCCAGCACATTCCTAGCATTAAGTATGAGGGCAGAAGTCAGAGCCAGTGTGGTGTTTTGTTTTGTATTTTGAATAAGATGAAGTTGTTGCTAGTCAAGGGAGGGCCAGATTGGCATCTGGGAAGCAACAGGGGATTTCTTTTAAGAGCCATAAATATTTTAAACACAGTCAGTACATAGGGCATTTCACTCCGTGCAATGAAAATTGGTCCTGAAGTAGCTGAAGCTGTCCTGTAACAGAGGAGCTAATTCTTCAAGAGTGTAGTGACAAAGTAACAAGATACATAGCAGAAAGTAAAAACATACTTCAGTTGTTGTCACATCACCCAAGAAAAATATGCCCTGTGTCTTCTAACTGCTTAATCCAAGAGAAATTATCTATCTCTCATAAAGACAAAAACTTTAAGGCCTGGAATAGCAAAATAAAACCATGGATTAGGAAGAGGACACAGAGCTTTGTCTGTCTTTAAAAAAAAGAAAAGAAAATCCCAAGATGACAAGTTCTGTTGTCTGGAATGTAGACACTGTTTTCAGGTTTAAAATACAGTGCAAAGTCCATTTTTAAAGGGACAATGTCAGACAAAAGAACTAAAGTCGTCCAACAGTACAAAACTCAAGTGTCACTCATTGTACTGACTGACTTGCACATGTTGCTTTGTTTGGCCATGAAGCCACACCAGCAGATTTCACTATTTGGCCCTCTCTGCATTCAGAGACTGCTTTTATCTAAGAATTTAGGCAGAGTTTCTTAGAATAAAATAAATATGAGAATATATTCTTTACTCAAGGTGTGAAAAACAGATACTGTAGATAAAAGGTCTGACTCAGCCTGTCAGTGTCCCTTTAAATACAGGTAATCTCTACCTCCACCCTTTCCCACTGCACCTGCCTAGGAAGGCTTAAAACGGATTTAGAGGCTCTAAGAACATAATTATCCTGTGGCACATTCAGGGGAGAACAGGAAAGACTACAGGCACAGAGTGGGCCAGAAACCACCACGGGCAACATCTTTAAAGGCAGCTGTACCCAATACATCCATGATCATTCAATTCAGTTTCTACATTCAGCAGCAGGTAAATGTAGATCAAATACTTTCAAGTTTAACACAGCAGTGACATCTTTTTTTCTCCTCACCCAGGTCCTGCTGAGTGATATAAACTTGATAAGTGAAACACTCAGTGGTGTGAAAAGAGTCCCTTTTTATAGAAAATCTTCACACTAAGACAGTTCCTATAGAGAGCCCAGTGCTTCTCCAAAGCGGATTTTCTGTCCTGCTTTGAGGTTGAATTTGAAGTCCTTGGGTGCCTCAAAGATTAGTACGATCGTAGAGCCTAAGTTAAATTCCCCTAAATGTTCCCCTTTCCTCATGGGGATTCCTTCCTTATTGTTGTTGGATATGAAGCTGAAGTCATTGTAGGAACCTTTAGAGTAACTTGGGCTGTTCGTGTGCAAGTCCTGTGCAGAGAAGGAAGAAGAGAAGGATTTACTGGAGGATTTCAGTGCTCTCTATTAATTCATCACCACAGCTGTGGACTGTACATACCCAGGCATTTTCCATGCAGGAACTCACACACAGTTCAAAGGTGCAATAGGAATATTTTAAAAATTATCTATATTGGAGGCAACACTGCTTAAATAAGTCTTAGAATATCAGTACTGTGAAACACCCTAATTTCAGGGTAATAAGATTTTTATTTTTTTTATTTTGTTATGCTGCACCAACCTCAACCCTTAACACCAGAAAGGTGCTTGCTATGATGCTGCTCACCTGGTCAAAGTAGATGCGGATGGAGCCCACGTTTGTTGCTCCTACAGCTGTTAAGGAGAAAAAGCCATGTTTCCAGTCACCTGTAAGGACAACCCGTTCATTGTGGCAGAACAGTTCCTTGATCCAGCGAGCAACTCCAGGATTGACAGACATCAGAGAGCCTGAGGAAGTGAGAAAATATTCAGGTTAGGTTGTCTGGTTTGTAGAGATACTGTAATGCCACTCAGATGGTGTTTTCAGTATAGCTAGAGCTGACCCAGTAAACAACTCCGTCAGTTATTTGTAGGAAGAGGCAAGTGCCAGGCAGAGCAATTGAAAGAGAAGTCTGTGCTGAAAACAAAGGGGTCACAGAAGAATGTGTGTGGTGGGTCAATCTCTCTCTCATGGTATTTGAAACCAAATCCAAATACTTCGGTTTTTGCTAGATACCAAGAAGTAAAATATTTTTATCTGCAAAAGCATCCGATCCCAGCTCCAGTAGTGAAATTGTTCAGTTGTATTTTCTTTGCCAAGCAGAACCAGAGATCATACTTTAGGCTACTGTTTGGTGTGATCTGCAGAACTATCTGTATTTCAGTGTTTGGGAACAAATCAGGTCAGCATGCAAGGGATACTTCAAAGAACTCAAACAATTTGAATACAATATTAATGTTTTCACTATTTGTATGTGATTTGCTCTGGTAAACCATACAGCTGCAAAACTCATTAGTGTTTAAGACAAATCACTTTTCTACCATTACTGTACAACTTCTGCACTGGTGTGTCTCATTCTGCAGTGGCCCACAGCCGTGCTTCCCTCCATAGCTGCTCTGCAGTTGTTTCCTGGGAACAGAAACCAACCTGGGAAATGCCGTCGGTGTGACACCGTCCAGTCCGTGGGCGAGTGGAAGCAGTGATAATCCCCTGGTGCAAGGTAAATTACACAGTGGTAGAGCTCATTCCCCTCCTTTGTGACAAGCTGTTGCTGAAAAGAGTTACCAGGTGGGGCTGCAGAGAAAGCAGGGAAAGGAAGGGGTTAAAGATATTCCTCCTGAGGTCATCTACCACAGCCAGGCAGTTTATGTTAGAGCCAATGCAATAGCAGAGGATTAAATGCAGTGGATTGGTGAGACTACACAAACATGTTTCATCCAGGAATCTAATATTTCCAAGTGTTCCTTTCCCTTTACAAGAAAATTAGACCCTGGATTGTTTCAATCTTAGTGAAAATTTTTCTTTTGGAGTTTGCCCTTCCCTAAGCAAAAGAGCAGAAACTGAAATCCAGTACAACAGAATTTTTATTAAAGCTACCCTTTAAGAACAGAATTTGTCAAGAGTCCTCTAAGTCATTAGAGGGGTAGTGCTTGAGCATGGATCTTGTTAAGGAGTAGCTTATCCAGTTTTTGCTAGGCAGTGCTCGGGCCCATTTCAGTGTAACAGCAGGAGTGCTGCAGCCATGGTATGGCAACAGATCTTGGAGTCAAGTGTAGGAACCAAACAACTCAGTTCAGATATTCAGAATGAGGCATGACTGTATAAAGCCACTGGAGAGAAAGAGAAGAACTAGAACAGCGACATGGTTACCCTCAAATAAAATGAACCAAAAATCAGACCTGCTTTTGTTCCTGACGATGCAAGAAAATGTTACTTTTTCCCATCTCTTTTAGTCTCATGATTTCTGAGAACACTGAAAGGGCATAGCAGAATAAATGCAGAACTGACAGAACTCACCCTGACTAAAATGCATTTCCTCTGTGGAGATGCGAGGTCCCAAGAACGACTCCAGAGAATAAGTGACCCCTTTCACTTGCTCCACTTCACAGTTTTTTACCTGACCGAAATTAAGGATCTTTCCATCAGAGGGACTAATCTGCAGCAAAGACAAAAAACAGAAACAGTCAGCAGTTCATTAATTGCTCATGAAGCAGTGCCATTCCTGTGGGGGCTGAGGGAAGCTGGCAGTGCTGGGCAAAGCCCTCCCTTCCTTTCACTCACCACGCTGTGCACGCAGCAGACGGGCCGCGCCTGCGGTTTCAGCTTCCTGCGGAAGAACTCGCTGAGGTTCCTGTAGTGGTGCAGGTCCTCCACAGCCGCCTCCTTCATGTTCACCCCGAAGGTCCAGATGTACAGGCTGTACACCGGCTTGCGCAGCCACGTGGGCAGCTCCACCTGGTTCAGGCGACCCCAGGCCCGTGACAGCAGCCGGGTCGGGACCGACTTGTACAGGGCAACCTGCAGGAACAATGGCAGCAGGTCAGTGCTCTCCCCACTGATGGCTGTCTTACTTCTCCCCGTAACACAGCAAGGATCAATCTCTTCCTGCAACCCTCTCCCTTGAATTCATGGGTTACAAGTAGCCTTTAAGACAGCAAAAAATTTACACTGCACTTCATCCTCATTCCCTCCGTTCTGGTGTGACTAGACAAGAGACAAGATGAAATTTAATAAAACTTTAAAGTGAAGCCAGAATTTCCACTCCCTTGCAGGCCGAAGCTCCACATTGAAGTTACTGGAAACTGCCCAATGTGAGGCTTACAGAAAAAAGAGACATTGCACATATTCTAGTAGAACACTAATCAGGAAAGTTTAACATTACCAATGTATAAATTTTTGTGAATAACCAATGAAGATTGACTAGAAAATAACTTATCAGTGTTGGATGATGTGCTCCTCAGATGCAGCTACTACTGAGGGTGTTTCCCACACCCAATACTGTGTGTTGCATGCTCTAATGACACAAGATCCATCAAAGAAATGTACCCACTGAATGCAGCTACACAGGTATAAACTTACAGCAGCCTTAGTCCTTCTCTCACAACAACAGGAGTTGCTAATTGCAAGAATATAAAGTGCTTGTATTTCTGTAGAAATACACCTTTGGACTTGCACCGAAGCCCAAGTTTTAGCAAGGACAACAAATGAAACAAAGTTGGCAAGAGGTATCTGTTGTTGATGGAAGTGGACAGATGACAACATCTTTCTGTTGATAATTCCAGCAGCCAACTCTTCTGGGGTTTATGGTACTTGCTGTCAGCCAGGAAGCTCACATGGCTATGATGTAACTGTGGGGAGCTGGGGAATATGGACCAAGGGAACTGAACACTCTGAAAAGGAAGCGGTGATCTGCTGACTGGTGCTGTTTTGGAACAGCTACATTCAACTTGCAGCTAAAACCTGGGGTTTTTCTTAGTGAGCGTCATCATTTGTTCTCAGTCATATCCTTCATGATTAAGTCTTGCAAAACACAGCCATAAACATAAACAGAAGTACGCACTGGCTCCATCGTATCAAATACAGCAAATTAAGATTTCACTTACAAATCACCATCCTGTGTACATACAGGGATACTTCAGAAAGGAAGTACCAACCTAATCTTACTTCAGATAAAACCTTCTAAATGAACAAACCGATACTTGACGTTATAGAAGCTGAAATACTGAAGAAAAAAAAAAGTTGCCATTTTATTTGACATGCCCTATACTGTACTATTTCTAAAAATTAACTTTGCTGTTTTCCACCAACACAGAAAATGTACGTACAACTATAAAATCACACAAATTGTCAAAAGTGGTATTTCCTAGCAGCCCCTTCTCTTCAAAGGAGCCTGGTTTTCACGTCAATCGGATCAAACAGAACAGATGTTCAATTAAATAGGCTTAAGAATGGCAATTTTGTTCCTGTTTGCAATCAAAATACTTACTTAGTTGCTGGATTCTGAAATTGCATGATTTGTGGGGAGAATTACTGTGTGCAAGGCATCCCATACCCTGCTTTCAACAGTGTCAGAGCAGAGACTTGCATATCATTTGCACATGCTGGACTACAAATGCTCAATGAACTTGAGGAACAAACCCTCTTGGTGCAAAAATAACAAAAAAACAAGAGACCATTTCAATGGGACCAGGAAAAGAAACTTGCCAAGAGGTTTGGTCTTCCTTGTCCTAACCCCAATACTGTGAGGTGACTGAATTCCTTCAGAAGCTTCTGAAGACTTTCCCTGACTGTTAGAGGACAAAGTAATTCTCTGCTTCTGAAAAAGTCACTTGTCTGTGAGGCAATTCATCAACACAACCAGGAACAGTAAAAACTGAACAGAAGCATGAATTGCACCTCTGGTTTCACACCAGTGACCACCAGGCTGTCCTGCATGAAGCAACTCTCCCCCCAGCTGCTGCCAGCTCCTCCAGGACACACAGCTCCCAGCAGGCACACGAGACACCTGCTCACACTTACCCTGCTCATAGGCCTCCATCCCACTCTGGTCAAGGGTTTAAGAGCACCGAAAGGCAGAAGGTAATAGAGAATAGTCAGAGGCCAAGAACGGAGTTTCAGAGCAGGCCTAGACATACAGCTCAGCTGGCCCAACCTCCGCCTCAGGGCCAGCTGGGGGAATTGCAACCTGAAAGATTACATACACAACATCAGAGGGTCAGGCATCTCAGCTTCCCACAGCTGGGCTCAGCTATTCCTGCTAAACATTTCTTAATCGTTGATACTACAAGTCTTTACTCCTTTATTTTGAGCACTTCTTCCCCTTCCCAAAATAGAAGAACAGTTTATCTAAAAAACAAAAGTTCTCTGCCTAAATTATGGTGTTCACCCTCACAGGTCACGTTTTATGAATGACACCCTCAAAAACTGAAGGTAAGACCAGTTTCAGGGTCTAAAAGCCTTCACTGAGTATCCTTTTTCTGAATAGGGAACATGTGGACAGAGTCAATATTTTCACTACTGTACAATGATCTAGTCTCCATGGCCCAATAATCAACTCCCCTGCCTCATAGCCACCTGCATCTCTGATTTTTTTTGTTACATGGATGTCCTGACTGAGAGGGATCTTATTTTGCACAAATCCCCATGGGGAGAAGTTGACCTTCTAACTCTCACAGGGAAAAGCTACTCAGCTTCTTAGCAGAGGACAGACATCAAGGGCCTGCAAGTTCAGACCTTTGCAGGAGGTCTGGATGCAAAACTCTGATGCAAAAGTCATGAAAAACCACCGGCATTTCCAAGGTCACATTATCACAAATGGAAACCCGTCTACCTGAGGGCAAACTCTTCAAATGACTGACCCAGCTCCTGCCTAGGAGACTGTTCTGCAACCAGGACACAGCGACGTGTGCACACAAACTTGAATGGCACTCTGGCTCTCTCAAAGGATTCTGTGACATGAAAGAGGAACTACAAAATACTGTGTATGTCTTTCCAAGATGGAAAGAAGCCACGAATTTAAAAGGAAGTTCTTTTGCCAACTCGTTCTTTTCAAAACTTGGATCAGAATTAAAATACCAGGCAGACAGGTATAATTGTCACCACTTTGGGATGAAAGATGGTGCTTTTGGCTCAGTGATGTTTTTTCTGCAGTGAACACAACTTCTTTCCCCTGAAGAACTAATAAATAAACAGAGAATGCTCTGTGCATCCTAATGCAACAGGGAAAAAGAACCCTGAGCAGAAGTGCTGTCTTAGCAGAGTTAATGCAGGCTTCTCAGCAGGAGGTAGGACTGACTCACATGGGAATAGGAAGGGACACTTCACATTCTCCCTCCCATCCCTGCCACCCAGCAGGCTGCAAGGGCTGGCAGGCCAGGAGCGGGTTGGGTCCCGTTCTCCCCCTCCTGCTGCTCTCCCCCCCTTCACTGCAGTCGCTCCTGGACCAATCCCTGCAGAGCTGCATCGCTTTGGAGCCCTCGGGCTTCTCACTGCCTTGGCCTGGTTTCAGAGCGGCCCCTCAACTAATTTTTCCATTCTCCTAGTGATGGAGAATAGAAGGGAAAGGAATGAAAGCTTTCCCATTCCCCTTGCCATGGAACAGCATGCCCTTCTCTGCCAGTGCGATGTATAAGGAGCTTTACAGTAATTAAGCCAAACAAAAGCTTGGCAGATGGCTCCCGCTCCTTCTGCCCAGAAACCCTCCCAGCCTCCCTCCCGCCTCAGCCACCATTCCTGTAAAGCAGAAAACACTCAACAGTACCTGAAACGAGTTCTCCTACTTGGTGTCCCACCGGCAGAGGCAGCGGGGCCTGGACTCTCCAGCTGTGGGTGCTGGTCCCCGGCACAGCTGCTGCTGCCGCCGTTCCCTGAACGCAGCCTCCGGACATGAATTTTAACTTTGCGGAGGTTGTAGCAAGAGGGTGGAGGGTTAGATAAAGCTTTGTAGCATCTCACCATTTCCCTGTGTGGAGCTCTGGTCCCTGCAGGGTGTTTGACTGACACATCGTCAGGGTGACGGCTGTTGCAAGGCTCAGTCTTTTCTCCTCTACCTCTCTTTCCTTTGCTTGCTCCGGCTTAGGAGAGAGGACACGGCGTCACAGTTCCTAAATCCCTCGCTGGTTTGTCTCTGGATTCCCTCTCTGTTTCCCACTTGAATCTCTGCTACGAGGGTTGCAGCTATTGCAAACAAACAGGCATTGTGTCACATTTCAACATCCCGCTACAAAGCCGACTCTGCACACGATAAAAATGAGCTGTCCATGTGAGCAGTCCTTGCTTCTTGCTAGTCCGGGTGGCCATTGAAACCCAACTCCCCAAAAAACACCCTGCAGGCTGTCCCAGGCTGCTGGGCAGCGATGCACTAGTGAGAGGAGCAGCCAGCTGGCCTTGCACAGCTCATCCCAGCACCAGCCTGATTGCGAGGCTGGGAGGAGGAGTGGGGCGGAGAGGAGGAGGAGGAGATAACTCCCAGCTTCAATTCTGCAGTGCAGCAGCTGCTGCTAAGAGTTCTGGACTGTTGGGCACCAAAAATCCTTTCCTGCTCTTAAGTGTCCAGCTTGTAAAGAACAAAACAGGACAGAAAGGAATGTCTTTCTATTTTACAACCCTTGCCAGACACAAACGTCCATCTGCAGAAGTCTCCTTCCATCTCAAAACACTCACTTCAGGGAACATGTAATGGACATTCTTCTACAAATAACCAGACACATACAAAATAAGCCAGTTTTAGGGCCAACTTGAGAACTGGGTATAAAAGAAGTGTTATGTGTCTATTATGTGATTTTCAGTATGTCAGTTTTTATGTACTGTAGAACTAAAATACAAAACAGGAGTAAAGGAAGCTGTTTTGATTTTTAAAGATCAAAGGCTGCAGTGTTTCTATCTAAGCATTCTAAATGTACAGAGAAAATTCACTCTAACCCCATAGAACACACCTCAAACATAGATTTTCTGATTCTTCTGTGACTGGGTTTGGAGTGTTAAGGGAGCCCTGGTTCAAAAAGTGGAAGTCACATTGCTACATCTCACCTCAAGATTAAACCAAATACTCAGAACTATTTCAGGGCTGACTCTCTAATGGCTCCATTTCACTTCTGCTTTCTGCTAAATCTGGGTTGAAAACAAACAAAAAACCCCCTTCTTGTTTCCAAAGCCTTCTAAGCACCATGAGAACTGTGTGGCTAACAGAGTAGATCAAAAACAGCACTGTTGCTCTGATTGAGGGAAAGGCTTGTATTGTAATAGGGATAAGGCAGGAGGAGTGGGAGGACCAGCAGGAAAAGCTAGAATTAACTAGCTAATGGCAGCCCAGTCAGGCCTCAAAAGGAGAATATTCACGCAGTAATTCTGTATCTTGATTGGCCTTCAACTCCAAATATTCCAGATACTCCCTAGAAACACCTCTGGAGATCCTGCATTAGAGTATTTTTCTCAAGAAGAAAACTTCTATATGGTGTTCTGTGTGTCACGAAGTTCTAAGACCTGTGTGCATGTTGTTTAAGCTGAATTTTAACAACTGTATATTTTTTAAAAACCCAGCTAATTGAAAGAAGGCAAATTTAAGATCAATGAAAGCACTCAAAATATACTCCTTCCTCCCTGCCTTGTGCCAACTCTTTTTGTTTTCCTATTTAAAGTATCATTTAGTCTTTCTCTGGCTGGCACAAGAAACTCCTACACAACAAAAACGATGCCATCTGTATAGTAAAAAGCTGAAAGCAGTTAGCCAAAATCCTATCAAAATTCAAAGAACAGCAACAAGGAGCACAGGCACGCTACTTCTCAATTCACCAGGAACATTAGAAATTATCACCAGTAAATACTTATTTTTAAACAGCAACAAGCTAAATTGACAACATGGTTTCAAAAGGAACTCCATCAGACCAAGACAGAATTGTTTTTCACACTCAACACGTGTGTTCACAGAACTGTGGGGAGAGAGTTTGTTTGGCACTGGTGAAGCTGAGCAGGAGCAGCAGAGCACACAGCCCAGCAGTTCCTGCAGCCTGTGGGGAACCCTGCTCCCCATCCCATCTCCTCCTGTGCAACCTTCACCCTTGCAGAGAGACAGAGCAAACACAACTCTTATCACATCTGCTTCAGTGCTCTTCCCTTCAGGATAAGGGAAGTAACCCACAAGCTCTTCCAGTAAAAATTAATTTCATCCCTCAAAGCACTTTTAAGGAATTATGATGTTCTCAACTGAGTAACCACGATCCTATGGAAGCAGGTACCCAGCTAAACAGCTGAGCTGCTCCCTAAAAAAACCCAGACACTGAAATGTTATACAGCCTGATGCAGTGGGTAGTACCACCCTTCAGTCCAAAACCAAAAAAAAGTGGGGCAAGAGAGATTCCTCTCCAGGAAGGAAAAAACATGAGTGTTACAAGCTCTTTTTTTACACTTCTTAAAAAACTGCACACAGCCAAGTAAGAAGTTTCTCTAAAGTTGTGTTCTACTTCCCTCATTCCATCCACCAGGATGCCAGTACCTGAGTCCTGCTAAGATGCTGACATGCCTGGCCAGTTGCCATCCCTGCTGTGGCTGCCCCAGTAGTAACATGCAGTTGCTACAGTGTAAGAAGGCTGAAATGAAAAATCCACCCTGAGTTTACCTGCTTTCCATGGCAAAAGGAACAAGAACTGCTCATCAAACAGCTCATGACAGAGGAACTCATATAATGGCATCTCAACGACTGGACCTCCTGGGATGCAGGCAGTGCCCACAGCCTGTCACCACCAGCTTAGACAAAAAAAAATCTTTAAAATTTTTGGTTTGTAGGGGTTGCACACCATTATCAAACTCTCACCTGTCTGAGCTCACCCAGAATCCACGCTGGGCAAATAAAGCAGCAGTTACCAGCAGGTATCAATCCACAGAGAATTATTATCTCATAGAGGACTGCTAATCTGCCAGCTATGCAACACCCTTCTACCCTGTCAGCTCAAATAAGCATCAAATCCAGTGACCTCTTTTAATTACTTGTCAAATAGTGAACTACTCAAGTCCTTCTCTCAAGTTTTAAAAAACTACACAAGGCAGTTGCAAGAAAGACTAATATGCAACTGAATCAAACCTGCAGCCTCGGTTTTAAACCATCAGCATGAATCATTAGGCTTGGAATGTGCTGGTCAGTGTTCAGAGCCCTCTGGTCAAATTTTCTCTATTTGGTCACAGAATTACTGTTTAAAAAATGCACCGAATGCATCCCAGTGCTGTGCTCAAGTGCCAGCAAAAACTACAGTCTTGCACTGAGGGGCGAGGTACTCTGTGACCGCGGTGAAAGTTCCGTTCCTTTCGCAGCAGTGACTGTTTAGTATCACACACGTCACCCCTGCTCCCACCCAACCTTCTCCGCAGGCGGCCAGGCAGGACAAACACTGGATACTCCACAGCCAGGCAGGAGCTCCCCAACCCCGAAAGCACAACAGAACTGTCCCGATGTTGCTGGGAAACCTGAGCGCACGCTGAGCGTCTGCCAAGGCCGCGGGATTGCTGGGCAGCGCCTCCGGCCGCGGCTCCACCGGGAGGAGTTCAACAACGGGACCGCTCTCCGCGGATTTACCAGCGCTGCCCAATGAAACGGACCGTGCCCGGCTGCATCCACCCTTACTGTCTGAAATGCTTTACTTCCCATTTGAAAAAACGCCTTTCTATACATCTCTCCGTGTATTAGGAAAAAACCCTTTTCATTGTTTTCCCCTAACTTTACAACGCTGTTTCAGTTGCTTTCTATAAATAGAGCAGGGAGCAAAGGTAATATTTTAGGATAGCCTAACTGGACGACTGAGTTCTGAATTCTGTGCAAAAAGATATCCTGTCTCAAATATATTCTGTGAAGTAAGGAGATAAAGCTATATTTATTTTACAAAGTTACATGAAATTTGATGGCATCCCTTTAATACTTTGTAGTAGTCATTTCCAATAAATGGTTTAAAACAACACTCCCCAATACCACCCCCTACTATCGCCCCGTTATTTTAGCTTAAGATATCGGTAAAGCAAACTCTCAGCTCCATAAAGGGTCTCTAAAGGAAGCACAAGCCGCGTTACATCCTTCCCACCCGGCGGAAGCTGCGCAAAGGCTCCGGCGGCTCCTCGGCCCCCTGCCCGCCCCGCGGGACTCTGGACTCCGATAAGGCTGGTCCAGCCGCCTCATTCTGTTTAAATCTACTCAGAGATTACTCATGAGTCGACTTTGGAACATCACCTGAAATTTCCAGCAAGGCAGAGTGAATCACCCCTTGGCCACCAGCCCCTCGCACATCAGCCCTGCGGTCCAGCAGCCCTTACCTGATGCCCAGAGAAGTCTCCTTCGTCCCGGCTTTCCGCCTTCAATCGCCGAAATACGACACCGACCCTTCCTTCCAAAGCAGTTTTCAGACACGTGAACAAAGTTCAGCGGACTGCGATCCCCCTCCCATGGCGCCGCAGCCATCCCGCCCCCGGGGCCCCTTCTCGGGCCGGGCAGGGGAGCGGATGGCGGCCACACCCGCCTCCCCCGCCCCGGCAGCTCCGCACAGTCCAAAACCCCGTGGCCCCGGGGTCCCGGCCCGCGGCCTCGCTCCCGCCCGCTGCTCCGGTCTCTGCCCGCCCGCCCCAGCCTTAAGGAAGCGGCGCGGCCCGGCCCTGCCCCGCCTCGCCTCCAGCCACTGGCGCTGCTCGGCGGCTCCTTCCCGCACGGCCCCGGCCCCCTCGGAGGAGGGGCCAGGGCAGCACCGACGCAAAGGAACAGAGACCGGAGGGATAAGGGGCTGCCCTGGGAGGGTGGAGCACTCCTGCGGACCAGCGCTCAGCTTCCCAAAGAGCCGCTGGCCCCGACAACGGGTACAGAGACTTGTCGGGGAGCAAGGCAGCGGTGCGGGCTCTGTGCATTGCACAGCTTCCCTCAGACTGCTTCCCACCGCGAGTCCTGGTGCGAGAACACGATCCCACACGGGCACTGGCAGCCAAAGTGTGCTCCAGTCTCACGAACCGCTTCCGAAACGCTCAGATAAATTGCTCCACAAGCCCAGCAAGATGCTCAGGAAGTTGCACGAGATTGAACAGACTAATCTAGTCAAAAAGCCTTCCCCTTCTTTAAAAAACCCCACAAACCGAAACTGATTTTACTTGGTTCAATTTTCCAGGACAACCGAGAAAAACATTTACATCATCGCACCCTTTACACAATTTGATGCTGTTGAAATGTCACCGGCTTTAATATTTTCTAACCATCTTCCTTGTGTACTTTGGACAACTTTACAAGGATTTTTTTTTTTTTTTACAATTGCATATATGCTCCAATAAAACTCCAAGCATCAGAATCTGTGAGCAAGAATGAGGAATAAGAGACCAACTGGAGATTATATTTCTTCCAAAGTTGGATTAAAAAAAAAATAAAAATCAGATATTCTTCCACTATTAGCCCTTTCCTGAACTTGAAACACACCTCTTACCACAATACTAAATGTCTCCTCTGGGCCAAGAAAAGCACCTTCTGTATTGTAGTGCCATATGAGCTCCAGTATCCTCTGTAACATAAATAAAAGCACTTCCTGACATCAATAGGAAAGGCTGTGTTGTTCTTACCTCTGAGAATCCAGATGCTAAACCTATGCTCGAGCACTTTCCTGGTGAATTAAGTTCTTTTTAAAAACTGGCCCGTGACAATGAGCTGCAGTTTGAACACTGCAGCTCACTTCCAGAGATGTTTACTGTGCTTTCCTGGCATGTCACTCCAACAAACACTTTTTCCTCACACAGAACAGAACAAACTACAGTAGCAAAGGACACCTACAAGTTCCACTCCCAAAACTCCGGTTCATCTGGTTACTCTGTTCCTCCAAACTCCCCCTGTGACCAAGGTTTCCCACAGCAATTCTGTGATCCTGTATCAACAGAGCCCTGGTGCCCAGGTAATAAGAAGAAGCAAAATGCCTCTAGTTAGCATATGAATGGCATGCCATGCATGCAGATCCCAGCCAGGAAATGTTCTGTGACAGCAAAGATTTGGAACAATAAGCTTCCATCCATCTGATAAACATCTACCTGTCTCCATCCAAGCCCTCTGCTTTACCTCATCTAATTAAATGAAAGCTGATCCCCACTGGTATTCACAGCAGGAGACACTAAGGCCTTAATCAGCTCAAGCTATTAGCAACAGAATGTCTCTAAAAAAATTCCACAAAGAAAAGATCTGCGCTGGAGAAACAATAGTTCTGTCTTTCCCTGTGGAGAAACTTAAGGGACACTTGACTTACACCAGATTAATTTCCGTCCCCCATTCTATTATGAAGCTCAAGGAAAACAAAACCATACAGAAGCTACCGACTCTGTAATTCAGTCAGAAAGGATGCACACCTCAGTGAGGATCCCAGCATGTACCTCTGCTACAGGGACAGCTTCCCTGCCAGCTCAACAGGGTGAGGATTACCCATTTAATGTCTGTCCTCTGCTCAGAAGCAGGGGAATCTGCCTCACACACAGAGCTGGCAGGTGGAAGATGGTCCACATTGCCACAGGAACATGAGGCTGGTACTGTGGAATCAACACTTCAGAGCAGCAGGCTCGGCAGTGAGGGCATGTGCACCAGTTTCTTGTTCTGTGTTACTCTTTTGAAGTATTCAAAATCCATTCAATCACACTTGGTCTCTCTTTGCCTATGCAAAGGCTTATTCTGCCCTAAAAACAGGACAAAACCCCCCTTTCCACACCCCTTAGCCTGTGTCCAGTGATGCAAAAAACCAGAACAATGGAAAATGATAGGTCAGCAAAAAAACCCACTTCACTTTACAATAAAAATGAACAATGCAGCTCTTATATTTCTTGAATCCTTCATTGTTTGAAATACTTCTCTCAATGTCTGACCACAGTTTCTCTTTTTCCTCACAACCACTGAGCTTCCTTTCCCTCCCACAGAAGCATTCAATAGAACTTAAAACACATCAGGAAGGACTGGAACATCTTGTTAGTGTCTCCTACTAGGGTCTGCTGCATTTGGGGCCCTGCTCATCAGTTTGTAATTCTTTGTGTGTTTCCCCACTGTAAAAACCAAATCCCTTAGAGCTGTTTCATCAAATGCAATACTTCTAGTTTCACCAAATAATAACAAACCCACATATCAGTATAATGAAAGAAGACAAATGCAAGAAGAGAATTACCCAATTTCATACCAAAAAGTATGAACAGTAACAAAAGAGTGTTTGTTTTCAAGTATCAAAATTCAATTGACATTGTCTTGTTAAATAAATACTCTGAGGACACTTACCAGTTCTTTTTTAATCAGAACCCATTTGAAACAAACTTCAGCAGGAAAAGAATATACAGAAGATGGATTTACAGACAGATTCCTCAGGAGCTATCACAGGCTAAGCTGTTAGCATCTGGACTGTCTGGATCATATATCTGGTTTGGGTCACTACTGAAAATCAATTTAGGGATTCCAGCCTAGTCCCCCACAGGCATGTGGCCAAATCTCTCACACACTGGCAGTGTGCTCAGGAATGCAAAGAAACAGTGCCAAAGGTCACACTGAAGCATCTCCTGCACAACCTTACAATCCTAGAATCTTTTAACTCCTTGCCTTCAGAAGTGCACTGAAGCAGGCACTCAACTGGCTGTTTGGGAGAATACCACATATATTTTAAACTGTCCAACATGAAGTTGTACAATATATTTAATACTTCAAAGGCAATACAGCAGTTATAGGAAGTAATGAAGTATTTCTTACTTCAATGCTGGAATGGGTATTTGACCTATGAGTCTGATACACACACTCTGCAATTCCACAGTAATTTCTCAACTCCTTGAAATCCAAAAGGAAAAGGCAAAAATCCCTCAGGATCAAGAATTACAGACCTAAGTGTTACCTGTGAAAAAAAGGTCTTGCTGTATATTCATACAAGAAACAGGTAGATTTTTATTAACTAGGCATTATTTCCATCTCAGCCTTCCTGTAAAGCACATATGGTGTCAACCACACTAAAAGATGGAGGAGATGCTGGCAGTTCCAAATGTATCATGACTTCAGCCAAACTGAGTTTCTGAAGTGACAGAAACTTTAGTTCCATGAGTTGTCATGTTGGCAATACAGGCAAATTAAAGATTCCTCCGTTGAAATGGAAGCAAAGGAGCTTTGCCTCAAACATGGTAGAAGTAAAATTGCCTTTAGTTTCTTACCTCCCATTCACTTGCAAGTTTCACAGGCACCTCTATGCCCCTCTTCTCCAGCTGTTTCAACTTGTAATCCTCATATTTTCTGTATCCTGCATATCCTCCACCTGTAGCCACCAGCACATGGAAGGGCCGCAGGCGGAAGACTTGTCCCACCGGAGCAGTGTGAAGCTTCTTCCTGTCTGGAACAGAAAAAAACCCAGACTTCAGGAAAGAGAACAGCTACACAGTAAAGAGAAAGCAATTCTGTGCACTGAGGAACATGAGCTTGGGTGATGAACATGTGATTAGAAAATAAATCTGACATGGAAGGTATGTACAGATGCTGCTGAGTAACCCAGTTATTGCAGTTTACCACGTTACTGTAACTCAACTGACCAACACTAATTGGTCATCTGTGGTTTTAACCTCATCCCTGTCCCTGCCACCCCCCGTGCTTCCAACATTCTTCTCCCCAAAATATGTATAAATTGTGCTCCCTGAAAGCCCTGTGGAGAAATACATAAAATTAGTGTCTGACAGCACCATCTTACTTTCCAGCTGTGAGAACCCTAGTACTGTGTGGAATAATCATTTGCTGGGGAACAATCTGTACTACTGTGAAGCTTTGTGCTTCTCAGTCTGTAAAGCTTTCACTACAGTCAGGGAATCTCCAGACTGTACAGCTAACTGGAAGAGGGAAGGAAATGATCACCTGTTTTAGGGCAGGCTTGGTAAAAGGAAAACAGGCTCATTTCTGCTGTAATGCAAGTCACCATGTGAAACAAAGAGACGTGTAGTATTACATCTGTTTCTTACTGAGTAACTACCAAGCTCCTCCTGCTCAAGCCCAGCCTCGCAGTCACTGTGAGATACAAGGACACCGTGGTCGCTAGGCAACAGACCAAGCATGGGGCAGGCACAGCCGCGGGAGTATTTCCCTTCCAAAACCTTCAGAGAAAACAAATCTGTCCAGGGCTAAGTCAGTGTTAGACTGTGCTGCTCCTGTCCTGAAGTTCTCAGCAATGTGCAGGAGTCACTACCTGACAGAAAATGCCCAGAATCAATTCTTGATACTGACTGCTGTCATTTCCACAGCAATCATTAACTTGGGTGTGCCAGAATCAAACCCACTGAACTTTATCTAGCTCCATCAAAGTCAGGCTTCTTAGGGTTTGACTATGAAAGGATGCATTAGCAACCAAAAGAATTCAGTCAACACCAGCTCTATTTCTAGGCACGCATAGAGACAAAGCACAATTGTTTTGAAGTCTGGAGAGGTTTAGTTCTAAGGAATTGAGCTGATTAGAAGCATTCAGCCACGATGCTGCAAAAAGATGCCAAATAAAAGTAATTCTTGTCCACATTTTTTTAATCAAAATAACATTTCTGTATAATTTCTTTCCTACACTTGTGATTTAAAACATTGCTTAAACAATATATCCTAAACGAATCATAAAACAAAACCAGCTTAGTTCCTCCTTAAAAAAAAAAAAAAAAAGTATTTTCTGGGGGGAAAAACCAAACTCAATAAACAAACAAGGCAACAATTACACTTACAGCTAAGATTCTAAAAATTATTCTTTTCTAAAGAATAATGCTCAGTGAAGGAGAGGGATCATTTAGAACAGCTGAATGTTTAAAAAGACAGACCTATTTGAATTTACAAAGACTCTACAACCTTTCAACTTTGCATCACTATTTCAACAGAAATGTCTGTGCACAGACCAACGATGCTCTTTAGCCCTAAAGCCTTTAACTCCCTTCCACCACATCTTTGGTTCTAAGTTAGCAAAGCTGCTCAGCTATTTCAGCAGAGTTTCACAAATTCCCAAACCAAAACCCCTCAGCAGGAACAGCTCTTTCTGGTTTGGATCCAGAGAGAAGCAGTTTCTGCTTCAAAAGCATTGATTACAACTGTGTGAACATTCTCTTCCTGTAACAGTGACCACAGTATGGGGTGTTCCACAAGCCACAGCAAACACAACTTAATTTGCTGATAAATGAAGAGCTGACTTTTCCTCATCTCCAGCATTAATGAAACAGCACTTCTGTAAATGGTCTCCAAAACATTATCACTGCAAAGGCATCCAACATGCCACTGTTCAGCTTTTTTGCCCTGACAAAATAAAATTCCACATCTTTCAGACACAAGTGGAATTCACACAAGTTTACAAATTCTAAGACAAGAACACTAGTTACTGATTCTGGCAAAGGATCCAGGTTTGGGCAGCTGGCACTGCTTAGGTTTCAGCTGAACATCGTGTTCTTTAATGATGCTACTGCTGCTCCCTGGAAAGCAGCATGAGAATGTGTGGAGAGCTCACACCTTGGCACAAGAGCAGCAGAAACAAGCCCATGGCAAGAGGAAAAAGATGCAGGGCTGTCAATGTATTAACATTTTTAGATACTACCCTAAATCTGAAGCCTCACAGGTAAAGCCAACCCCTTCCAGAATTCTCTTAAACACCGAGTATACTCAGCAAATGAGAACAAAAAATGGTTACAAAAACTTAGTAACAGTTTCCTTCTCTGGAACAGGTGAAGAAACATTCCCTCAGAAATGCTGGAAAATTCAGGATGAGAAAGGAAAGTGAATAATGGCAGGAGTGCTCTAGTTTATGCAGTTAGATGCAGTAACATAAATGCTGCTTCATTACTCTGACCAAACTAAGCTTTTTTTCTAGGACATGATACAAACACTTACAGGAGGCCATTATAAGGGCTAGAGACAAAATAAGAGTTATCTCTCCTTTCTAATGACATCATGTGCAAATCATCTAGATTTACATCCAAATCAGAATCTGAAATATCAATGAATTAGAAAATGTCAGGCTAAAAAGTTGACTTGTTCAAAACTCAAAGCTAATTTTGACTAAAATGGCCTTTTCTTCTTTGTGATCAACAACTTTGCTTATGTCTCAGCTTCCAAGATTTTTTTTTCTATAATGATTTTGATTTATAGACAACAAAGAGCTGCTGTTTCTATTCATCTATGCAAGCATATTTTTCAAAAATGAAATATCCATATATGATACGCCAGACAAAGCATTTGGACAGGCAAGTTAACCCAAAGAAATGGTTTTAGAAAATGGGACCAATAGCTCAGCTGGCAAGGAAGCAAAAATTGAAGACTGTTATTTGTGATACCAATACATGACAATGCACATGCTACAAGTTTAAAAATGTTGCTTAAAAACAAACAATGAGATTTGATCTTCACGGCATTACCCAGCTACAGAAATGTCACGTGCAAGTACCACTTTAACCAAGTCTTACACATTTCATCTAAACCTACTCTGATTTCCTGATCTACTCAAATTATAAGTGCAGATTAAAATATAAAAATATATTTATGCTTTTTCTTTCTTAAGCTGAAACTGCTGTTAAACTGCTGAAATCTGAATCTCTCAGACTTTTCAAGATGAACACCTGATAAGAGCAGCACTACAAAGCAGGTAATACAGTTGAATATTCTAAATATGCATAAGTTGGATGTTGTCCTTCCCAGTCCTTTACTTCAATAGGTGTGGAAAGTACACAAATTATTGCTCATCAAGTTCATTTAAGTGGATTTTTCAAAATGTAAAAACACTGTCCTAACATGAATCTTTCTGGTAAATTATACTGTGTTTTTTTAAAAAAAATATTTGAACTCCAGACTTCTGAGAAAACTAAAGTGCAGAAATTAATTAAGGAAAATAAATCTATGGCTAATGGGCTTTAATTTGCTATACAGGAATCATCTTCACTAGAAGAAGTTTCAGAGGCTTTGTAAAGTTTGCAAGCAATAACCAACAATGGCTCAGAATGAATCTTATGAAAAAGGTAAAGATACTTCTTTTACTATGTGGAAAACATAATTTGCAAACTCGTGTCTAAGGAAATGCCATGAGTTGGTCTGATGCTGGACTCCCACTCCTTCCATTTCAAGAAATTCATCTTCCCCAATATGAGACCACCATTTGCCTAACTTTGAGTGACCCTGAATTTCAAACCACCTGCAGATACAACCCATCACTTACCACTGAAAAATGTCCTTGAAGGAGGCTGCTTCCACAGGACTCCAGCTCTAACACACAGGTTCTTCTGCACCAGCAAGTTACAGCTGCACAGCAAACTGCAAATACAACAAAGTGGCTGCTTAAGTACAAATGTTCAGTAATGCAAATGTCAGCAGCTCAGTGTACTGACAATCTAATATTTAGCAGCTGAGTAATAGAGGGAAAAGCCTACTCAAATGATAAAATTTCCACTGAGTCTAGTCCCTTGTGGTCTACTCCGTTCCCAAAAAAAAAAATTGAAAAACCTGACAATCCAACTGCTCCTGCAGGTATTTATTTAATGATGCATCTTTATTTTTTCTTAACAAATATTGACATGTTCCTCTTGGGCTGTTGTAACAGTGATACTTCTCTGGGTATTGTAGATGCTGATCTTGCCAATAGCCCTTTACAGGCAACTATTTATGTTGTCAGCATGTACTGCATCTTGGCCCGTTTGGAGCTCCAAAATGCAAATGGAGTGGTAGGTTTTACAATTATTGTTCAGTACTTGGGATTATTTCATCTTTACTGGGCTGCTACAACTGTGTCATTTAAGAACCTCATACAAGAGCAACTGTCTAGAGAGACACTTAGGATTTGGTTCATGTAACTTTTACCTTACCATCCTGGTGGGAAGGAGAAGGAGTACATAGAGAAGTTTTGGATTCTATGAAGAAGTAATGGCATTTATGAGACCAAGTGGTGTAGCTGGAAAGGTAAAAAGGCTGCCAGGCACAGCAGCTCTTCTTTAGAATTGACCTTACCACTCTGCTCACTGGTGAACTGCAGTGAGAGTGGTTCTGCCTCTCTGAAAATACATAAAATAGACTTGGAACTGGCCAACATAGAGAACAGGTTCAAAAAGGACTGTGTGTTTAATATATAATTTCATGTTCATAATAAATCTGGCAAGAAGACATCCAGTTGTACAAGAACTGTTCAAAGTCTGTAAATAAGCATGTTTAAACAAGTATTTGAGTGTGGCCTGACAACACCCTGCTGTTAGACTGGATCACAGGGAGGAGAGGGACAGGGTTCTCACCTCAAAGGCTCAGGCCCTAAGGAAGAACCAGATCTTTGTGCAACCTGCTCACTCCCAGGAGGCAATGCCACAGCTGGGATGTCTTCATCTGCCCTCTGGCCTTTCATCTGCTCTTGATCAGATACGCCAAGGACACAATTACTTCAGTAGCTTACAAGCTATTGCATCATTTGGGGCCATTCAACCTCAGGAAGTGATTATTAAGAATTTAAAGACTTAATTTCAGGTGTGTACTGAGTTACATATAGACATGATCCCTTTATTTCAAAGAAGAATCCACAAATAGCAGATTTCTTGTCTAGAAGTCACATCATTATGCCAGCATACACTTGGTAATGCTTTAACATTAGCCAAGGACCAACAGCTAAAGTTTTCTCTTATCCCCACAGCAACAGTGTCAGAATATCTCACTGCCCTTCAGCTTCATGGTCTCTACTAAAATCCCTGTATTAACCCAAATGTGACAGGACAGACCCTCCCCAAGCCCCAAATTCCTGTAACCACGTGCTAAACACACCCCACTGCTGCATCATCTCCCAGGATGTCATTTCCTAGGCAGGACAGAAAAAGTGTTCCCACTGCTGCAGAACCTGTATGTTCTACAGAGTAACACGTTGTAATTTGTCATGAACAACGAGGTCACCTGATGCTCTTGGGTCATAAACCAGACCTACACTAATTTGTGGACTTACAAGGCCTGTTTTACAACTTATTAAAACACTTGGGATAAAAGGAGCACTTGCCCATCAGTAAGCTGGGAGCCTGGCTACTTCTAAGGGATTCAAAAACTAAAGAACTAATCAAATTAGCATGAGACTTAAATTTACCAGAAGAGTTTTCCTAAAAAGTAATGGAAAAAAATAATTAAATCTTAACTGCAGCCTAAAGCATTAGTATTTGAGACATTTATTAGCCTTCCTACATAATAGTCTATACAAAAATGCAGTCAGAACAGAACGAGTTGTGTTGGCTTCACAGGAGCATCCGAGAGCTGTTCCCACTGCTGAGGCAGGGCAGGGCACCTGGGACTTGGTACTTCCTCAGACAATGGAAGGACACAACACATAACCCTAAGCTCTTACCAAAATTGTTT
>VXBB01017797.1:0-48172 GCA_013399915.1 Illadopsis cleaveri | reverse complement strand
GCGCGTAGGGAGGGGTTCATTTCTGGCTAGGGACCCAGAATGGGGATACGGGTGCGAGGCTGTTCTTCAGTGTGGGGCTTGATTTGTGGGGAGGGCTGTTCTCCTGACGCGGAGGGAAAAGGGGCCGTCCTGAGGCGATGCGGAGTGNAGCAACAGTGTCAGAATATCTCACTGCCCTTCAGCTTCAGGGTCTCTACTAAAATCCCTGTATTAACCCAAATGTGACAGGACAGACCCTCCCCAAGCCCCAAATTCCTGTAACCACGTGCTAAACACACCCCACTGCTGCATCATCTCCCAGGATGTCATTTCCTAGGCAGGACAGAAAAAGTGTTCCCACTGCTGCAGAACCTGTATGTTCTACAGAGTAACACGTTGTAATTTGTCATGAACAACGAGGTCACCTGATGCTCTTGGGTCATAAACCAGACCTACACTAATTTGTGGACTTACAAGGCCTGTTTTACAACTTATTAAAACACTTGGGATAAAAGGAGCACTTGCCCATCAGTAAGCTGGGAGCCTGGCTACTTCTAAGGGATTCAAAAACTAAAGAACTAATCAAATTAGCATGAGACTTAAATTTACCAGAAGAGTTTTCCTAAAAAGTAATGGAAAAAAATAATTAAATCTTAACTGCAGCCTAAAGCATTAGTATTTGAGACATTTATTAGCCTTCCTACATAATAGTCTATACAAAAATGCAGTCAGAACAGAACGAGTTGTGTTGGCTTCACAGGAGCATCCGAGAGCTGTTCCCACTGCTGAGGCAGGGCAGGGCACCTGGGACTTGGTACTTCCTCAGACAATGGAAGGACACAACACATAACCCTAAGCTCTTACCAAAATTGTTTTTGGTGTCCAACACTGGAAAATCAGTCTCCACCACACTCTGAAATCTGCCTATAAACAGGCTAAGATGACAAAACTAAACAGTCTCACCTTCCCTGCCGCTGACAGCCTGACCTTGATGGGTACAAATGCATGTGGGAGTATTGACCTTCTGCCTCTCCCACCCGACTAGAGGCTGATGGAGAAGGAACTGCCAAGGAATTCCCTGTTAACTTCAGCCCCTCTGTGTCTTCAGCCATCTCTGGACGAGGGACAACACTGCTGCCAGCACTGAGGCTAGAGGTAACAGAACGTTCTGTGCACAAGGTGTTTTCTCCAGGTTTTGAGAGACAAGGGGGAACAAGGGGACTGTGTGTTCTCTCCAAGAATAGAGAACTGTGGCCGAGAAACAGCATTCCTTAAGCTGTTTGGTTGCTATGAAAAGCACAACCTGTAAGAGGATATCTCCTGTACAGGAGTATCAGTGCCCGGCCAGGTGCTTCTCCTCACAGCCATCCCTCCCCGGGACTGCATAACCCGAGGGGCTGCAGCCGCCCCCAGCTACCGATTCCTACTCGGTGCTTAATCACTGACAGCTACAGACTGCAAAACCGAGTCAAAACTATACAAGGCCACACGCTTCTCGTTCTCAAAACACGTAAGCCCCTTATCCTCCTTTCCAGCTTAGAGAAGGAGGGCAAGGCTCCTCACACATGCCAAGGGCAGGGCCAAGGCTGCAGAGAGAACAGCACTCACGCCGGTAGGGAAACGTCAGCGAACGAGGAGGGAGAGAAGAGGGCGCCTGCGGCCCCCAGCCCGGCTCCTCCTCCCCAGCGGGGTGCCGGCCGTCAGACAGGGCTGCCGGGGCNGGGGATGGGGGCCGACCCTAAGGGGACGGGACGTGGGGACATTTCCCGGGGAATGTAGAGTGGGGACAGGGTGGTGGTTCCTGAGGATTTGTGCTACGGAGATGAAGCTGCTCCACGAAGGGGCTGTGGGCTGTGCCCAGCGGGAGGACGGGGCGGCTGCTGGGGAGATCAGGATGAGGCAGGTGGGGTTCAGCTGCTTTTCAGTGCTGCTATTGACAGACAGGTAAGTTATTTGCCCCAGGTATGGGAGCACCAGGAATATCAGGGCTGGGATTTTAGGGAGAGGACCCACGACATGGGACAGACACAATGCTGTTCCTCCAAGTGAGATGTCTAACAGGGTAGTGCGGTAACATCTATTCCTCCTCTGGTGTCCCTTTCCTGGATGTTGCCTGCTGCCTGCTGCCCAGAGTGAATTTTGTAGAGGTTGTTTGGTTTTCCACTCTCTTAGATGCATCCCTAGATGAATAAATGCTACTCTGCTGGGAAGTGTCTAATTACCTTTCTCTGACGGTTACAGAGGGGTAGTTTCGTTCTGTGAATCAGTAGGAAAAGAATTCAAGAGTCCTGGTACTGTGTTTCCACATCCTCAGTGCTTTAGGATGTTGTCCTCAGGCAAGCTGATTAATTTAAATTCCTGTTTTATGTTTGTTTATTTTCCTGACCAGGCCTAAATGAAGTCTACAACACCTTCATGTAATTCTGCCTTTTTTTCACATCACCATAGGCAGTAATATCTATATAGGTATCTTACACATGTACAGGAAAGCCTTTCATTATTAAATATGTCAAATTTGAGGGTAAATCCAGATACAACCCTCATGAAGCAGTAATATTTTTAGCCAACTGAGTTGTTGGGATTTACATATCCTGTACATAATAGTAGGATTGGCAGGAAGTAAAACCTCAAAGAAGGTGGGATTTGATGCTGTTTGGTGCTTTGGTACAAGCCTTGCAAGAGCCAGTAGCTTTGTTGTGTATGTGCACCCCACTGGTGGGCCTGACAGACAAGTTTCCCCAGAAGTGACTGAGAAGTGATTCAGAGGTTAAGGTGTAGTTAAATGTAACATGCTTATTTATAGTGTAAAACAGTTGTCACAAGGCTAAACTGATTAATAATCTGTCCCGATCTAATCTTTCTCCTTGGAATCAAAAGTAAATATGTGGACATGTAACTATTTTAAAATTACTTTTATCATGTGTCTTGTTCTTACATTTATGGACTCTTTTAACATCTGGTCAGATTATATAGACTGCACTCACTGAGGGGTAGAACCTACATCCCTAAGGGTGCTGAGCTGTGCTAGGCCTGTGCAGCTGAGCCAAGTCAAAGAGGAGATTAATACCACAGCTCCTGGAGAATGGAGGTCTTGCAGCTTGAGGACATTTGTTCAGGGAGTGCAGGAAGAAATGAGAAATGCCTCAGGCTGGATGGGGCTTGGAGCAACCTGATGTAGTGGAAGGTGTCCCTGCCCTTGGCAGAGGAGTGGAACAGGATGGGCTTTAATGTCCCTTCCAACCCAAACCATCCTGTGATTCTGTGTAACTCCTGTGGTCAGATCAGTGGGAAACAACACCTCAACAAGTGTTGCAGACCTGGAGAGGGAACTTGTGAAACTCGAGAGACAAGCAATACATGAGTGTGAAAGAAGCAAGTAGGGAATGATGGTACATCAGGCAACAAAAGAAATCTGGGAAAAGTATCTGCAAAAATACATGAAACAGATAAAGCACCAGGGAAATCTGTAAGATGAAGAAGGAAAAAAAAAAGCAGGATAAAGACTCTATTCCTCCAGAACTCTTGGAACAGTTAATTCTTTCTCTGAACAGGAAAGATGAAACCATATTAACAATATTTTATACATCATCAGGCATTTCTGCTTATATATAATATATAAATAAATGTATTTTTCCCTGCCATAGAGTTAATGATGTTAATAGCTGCTATAGAGTAATTAAGAGGTATTAATACTTCAGATTAAGCATTAGAAAATAGGGGATAAGGCAGTTTGGATGAGATTGTTGGACTGGAATGGAATGAAGAGAATCAAGACTGTCAACAGTGTCCCAGCTCTGTTCTGAATTCTTAGGGAGGCATAGGATTACTTTTTGTTTAAAATTACTCAGTAGATAAGCCATTATCAGGTGAAAAAAAATAAGGTAAGAAGGACTCTTCAGTATTCTGTAGGGAGATATGGTCAGTAGTTTGGATAATTCACTTAGCTTTAGGTACCCTTTTTGTAAGTTAGGTGTAAGTCTTGCCCATCTCCCAAAGGCATTTGGGTGCCTTTTGAAACAGCAGAAGTACTATTTATTTTTAAAGCAGAGGCTTACATTTCTTTCTATGTCTGATAAAAATAGAGCAGAAAATGCATGGATGTTTTCCATCTGTGTGTAAGAAAGGGACACTGTCCCTTTCTCCTTTGCATACAAGGATGTACCATCCTCTGACAGTTTATTTTCTTAAATCTTGTTTTATCCTTGTCGATGTCTAAACCCCCCTTGTTATCTTCCAGGAGTTTTGGTCATCACTTTGGAATTCCTGGCATGAGAAGGCAGAGCAGTCAGGATAGAGAGAAGATCCTTGCTGAACTGCTGTAATGATGAAGACAGTGATTTTAATTGTCCTGATCATCTTCTCTTTGATGGCTTCAGGTAAGGCTGACACAGAGAGGGAGAGAGAAAAGTTGCCTCTGGGTGGGTGCCACTCAAACTAATACATGTTTTGGTTTTGTTTTCCTCTGTGCAAAGAAAGAAGCTGCAGTTAGAGCTGTGCCTGTGTTTTTTCTGTTTGATCATTGGCAGATGGTGACCCTGTGAGTTTTGAAGCAGCTCAATCCACAACTTCCTGAGTAATTCAGTGAGGGTTTGTTCCCTTGGAACAGTTGTGATCTGCAGACTCATTAGTGCTGTCTGAATGAAGCAGTGGGACCTCCAGCTGCTCCCCTCTAAAACCACTAAGGGTTCTCCTTGGAATTGTGTTGAATTAACATCAAAACAAGTGGAGGAATAATGTCTGATGCTATGCTCATAGAAATAAAAACTTAAATGATTTAATTGTGTGCACTGCTAGTGTTAATAGTTCTCCAGAGAGTCAAATGTTTAAACATCTGGAAATGACAATGTTAGAGATATTGTGGCATTTTCTGTTATTTCAGTCCTGGTTTTCATTACATGGCTTAAGATTCTTTTGAGTTACATAACTGTGTGCTATTTTTGTGTACAGTAATTACTTTTTTTCCTCCTTAAATGTCTAGTATCTTCCTGGAGATGCATATGATCATACAGTTCAGAGTAGAATGCATTTCAGAGGAATAATACAAGATGGAATAATTTCAGCCTAAAGCAAAAGAGGAAATTTTGTTGGCATGTCTGGATTCCTTTAAGATGTAGCTTTATAGTTGGTTTAAACCCACCAAACCTCCAAGTCCTTCTGAAAAAGGAAGTTTCACCTTCACCTCCACCCTTAATTGCATCTTTTTGGTGTGTGAAAGCACCAGAGGAAACAGCAGAGCAAAGGTTAAAAGAATGGCCCTGTATTGATAACCAAGGACAGCAGTAAAACTGAGAAATGCCAGGGAATGCATGTTTACATCAAGATTAGAAGGTCTGTGCTCTGAAAAATCCCAACTGACTTGTTAGGAGAAAAACTGCACTCTGGTAACAGGAAGATGGTTACACTACATTGTAAATGCCATTCCTTCTCTTGCTGTCCCAACAGGAAAACAGGCCCTAGCCATAAACACATCCTTACCTTTGGTTCCTCATAATTTTGTGTGGCAGTCTTACTTAAAATTCACTAAGGTTGAAGCAATGAAGATTCTGTGACGAAAGATCTTACCATAATAATTGCTGATTCTTGAAAAATCTGCCAAAAACTATTTGGTTGCTTTCAGTCAAAAGGGAGCAAAGACACATATTAATGATTCAGCATCAAATACTTTCCTTATGTTGGGCAAAAGTGACCTTGGCCACATGTGTAGACATCTCTTGGGTGCCTCTAAGTGTGTGGGTGTGAGTGAGCACAATCAAGCTATTGGGAAGTTAAATAAAATAGAATAACCTCTTTCTTCCATAAAGTGTTAAACTGAGGGGTTTTTTTCATGAAATCCTACAAATCTTGACTTCTTTTTTGACCCTACAGGGAAGAAATTCCGATGGTGCACCCTTTCTGACCTGGAACAAAGAAAGTGTGCTGAGCTCTCCAAAGCACTTATGGCTGTGCTGCCCCTCTCTACTGCCAGTTCCTTTACCAGGATTTCTTGCATCAGAGCCCACAATACATATGACTGCATTGATAAAATCAGGGTGAGTCCACAGAGAATTTAAAAACTGATTTTGTGTCCAAGTCCTCTTGGAGAAGTAACTGGTAAATGGAAACTATGGGAAAATAAAATGATCCTGAGATAATTGAACTGCTTATATGACAAAGTACACAGTCACTTGAGAGGCAAGAATTAAATCCTGTGAGCATTCTACCAGATGTACTGTTTTACCCCAGCTAAAGTCTTTGCAATCTCAAAGAAATAGAGAAAGCTGCTTGGAAATAAGTAGACAAAAGCAAACTACTAGAATAAAATTTGTTCAGACAGAAACTGTGGTTTTGTACCTTCTGTTTGTTTCCTTGTAAACACGCTTGTTTTGAGGGTTTTGCTGTTGTTTTAAAGGCAAATAAAGCAGATGCTGCCTCCTTGGATGCTGGAGATGTTTACTCTGCTGTAAAGCTGTATGGTTTGGCAGTGGTAGCAAAGGAGATCTATGATCAAGGTAGGTTGGAAAAGAAGAATAAACTGTACTTTTGATTTGGCTAAGGAATGGCTCTAGATTTCTTGAAAAAAAAGTCTATATGTTCTTACTAACTTGATAGGAATATGGAGGTGGCTAACAATTGTTTCTAAAATACTTAATGAAGATGAATAAAATATCAGAGGTGCTTTGTACCCAGTAGTCTTTCTGCCTGTGGTACTGACCAACTTGCATTGTTTGTTTGACAAGGTGCCATGTAGCCAGTACATGGTTTAGCTCCTGGCATGAGTACCTACATTGAATAGGCCTAAAATAATTTCTCCTTTAGCCGTGTTCACTGAAGTCATTCAGCTCCTGTTCAGAGATGGAAGCTGCAGAATTGAGATTTTTTTTTTCTGTTACACATTTTGTGCTATTGCAGGAAATTGTGTGTTTGCTGTGGCCATTGCCAAACGAGGAACTCTGGACATCCAGAGCCTCCGAGGTGTGCGCAGCTGTCACAATGGAGCCAGGTGGACATCGGGCTGGAATATTCCACTTGGCTTTCTCCTTGCAAGAAATTATCTTTCCTGGGATGAGGCACAACCTCTGAGCCAGGGTAAGTGATAGGAGCCCGAGGGCTACCTCTGGCCACAGAAAAAGTAACTGAAATGTCAGCAGATACAGGATGAACTAGTTATGGCCATGATACCTTTGGTCCCTTTTCCTCTTCTGATTTTTTTCCCATTGGAGTTTTTTCTTTCTTTTTGTTTTGTTTTGGTTTTTTCCCCTACACCTGTAGCAGTTAGTGAGTATTTCAATGCAAGCTGCATCCCTGGGGTTGGTGTTGCTGCTCCCCGATTGTGTGCCCTCTGCCAAGGACAAAAATCCTATGTCAGAGACAGGAACCATTTCTGTGAGACAAGCAGTAATGAACCCTTCTATGACTCCGAGGGAGCCTTCAGGTGAGCTCTGGGACACTGGGGCCAAATTCACTTTTTGGGGGAAAAAGAACTTACAAGGTAGGAAAGCCAAGTGAAATGTTAATGGGATGGCATTTGTCTTCCTGCAGGTGCTTGAAGGATGGAGTGGCAGATGTTGCCTTTTTAGATCATCTAAGAATTATGAGTGCCACAGGTAATCTTAAAAATGCAATTTTCTTTTAATCTCTGGCTGTGCTCTTTTCCTCATAGGAGTTTGAGGGATATGCCTATATTTTTGTTGCTTCCAAGGGAAGTTCAATCCCTGCAAGCACTTCAGGGGTATTTCTTGGCTCTCCACACAACTCAGAAAGAAACAGAACAGGAAAGTGTGAGTGAGCAATGATTGCTCTCAGGAGGTTCTTGGAATGGGAGCAGGCAGGTGATTTCACTAGATATGTCTCTGACACAGCTCTCAGTGTTTGCTTTCCCTGAGTTACGAGATTCCTTTAAAAATTCAGCATATTGAGCTGCAGAACTGTGAAGTTCCTGTACACCTGCCCTGTACTTTTAAACTCAGTTTAAAAGCTCTGTACCGTAGGTGGTTAGCAGTAGTATTTGCAGGTAAATATTTTTAAATAAACGTACTTAAAGGGGTACAGCTTAAAGAGTATTTCGGAGCAGCTTTGGCTGAGGTCCCTCTCTTTGTTAAGAGAAGTACTTACCAAAGACAACTTTCCCAAGTGTTCTTGGTACACTGTGCTGCCTGCATAACCTTCAGCAACCTCCACTGAAAAACATTTTATATTCCATCTCTGTGCCTGTGCCAAGTCACACCTCCCGATTGATGAGTGTGTCCTTGTTTCAGAGTCAGAACAGCAGGAATATGAACTGCTGTGTCCTGATGGATCCACAGCGGAGCTGACCGAATACAGCACCTGTAACCTGGGCCAGGGGCCTGGCCGCGCCATTGTCACCCGCAACAACTTCCAGAGGATCACCAACAAATTTCTTAGCATGATCCAAGTGAGTCAATATTATAAGCTGTCTATCTCCAGACACAGTTTTTTGTTCCATCTTTGTTTGTCAATTATTACCCAGGTTGCCTCTTTTCTTGAGAAATTTATAGCTACTGTGAAAAAAGCACTAAAAATTGTTTGTTCTGGGGAAGGATCTTGCATTGGCTTGTGTAAGGTTTTGGTTTTTTCTAAAGTGTTCTTCTGTAGGAGGCTGGGAATAAATCAGTAAAGAAGGGGAAGATGCCATAACACACAAACTGGAAAATGGCCAATGATGTTCATCCTGCTGTGGAATTTGAATCAATTTTTATGTAACCGAGTGAGACTAATAGGTTCAGGCAGGGCTCACTTTTCTTCATCTCTTTGTCTCAACTTATAAATAGTATTTGACATCTTGACCACTGATACAAAGGGAAGGAAGGCTGAGGCTGCCTGTTGCTGGAAGAATGAGCAGATTTGTTACATTTTAAAAGTGTTGTTCTTGTCCTAGCGCCTCTTTGGGCGTAAAGGAAAGGAAAGAGCCAGATTTGAACTCTTCAGTTCAGCACCCTTTGGGGGAAAGAACCTGCTGTTCCGAGATGCCACTCAGCACCTGCAGCTTCTCGAGGAGCAGCTGGAGATCGCCTATGTCCTTGGGCTGGATTATGTAGCTCTCCTTAAGGGACTCGGCCATGAAGGTGAGAACCATTCCAGAGGACTGTAGCTAAGGAAAGGGAAGAGAAAGTTCTCCTTCCACATTATTCCTCCCTCCAGGCACAAATGCATTTACCTGAACATCCTCTTAACATACAACAGATTGGTGCCCTGGTGACATGATCTGCTCCCATTTCAGGGAGCTCTTTGGACAACAGTGTTGTGCGCTGGTGCTGCATCAGCGATGCTGAGCTCCGCAAATGTGAGGAGTGGGCACTGAACATCAAATCTGACCCCTTAGTCTGTGTCCAGGCAACTTCCATGACCAAATGCATTGAAATGATCAAGGTAGGAGACTCCTTCTGCTCAGGGTATAAGAATTCACAGGGTGTGTATGTCTTGTCTGAGCTAAAGAGAGGAAAATTAGCTTGAGGAATAAGTGGGAATGAGAGGGAATTTATGCAGAGGAATTTCCAGCCAGTGGAGAAGTCCTGCTGCTTGGATACACAATTCATGCAAATCCTTTCTCTAATGCTGCTGGCAGAGTAGTGAGGCTGATGCAGTCACCCTGGATGCCACACACACGTACATTGCAGGGAGATGTGGACTGGTGCCTGTAGCTGCAGAATGCTATGGTGAGTTCTCTTGTGACCTTATCAAGAAGAGAGGGAATCAAAAAAGTACCATTCAGAATATAGTTAAATTTCCCCAGTTTGTGATATTTTGTGATGGAAGCAGGAGTCAGTATGAATGTCCAAATACTCTTCCCAGCTCTTCCACTAACTGGCTGTAGCATTTGGTCTGTTTATTTTATCCCTTCTGTTAAAGGGATAAGGGCTGAAGAGGATCACAAGGGTTTTGAAGGAATGCCATGTAAAAGGAATGACAACAGTTGCAAGATCCTATATGTTTATCTCTCCTTCCAGGGGGAGATTGTGCCCTAGCAACTGAGACCGTGGAGAAAACAGGGAAACTAATTCATCTTAAGCACAAAGGTAACAGAAACTTTGACAGGGCATAAGGTCTAGATTTACTCTCTAGGGTTTGTGTAGGAATGTATTTGCGTGTTGGTTTGGAATAGAATTTTCTGTGCAAGGACAAGAGGTTTGTGGCTAAGCAAAGAGTGTAGGTCCTGTACTGTAACTGAAGATACTGTGACAAGAGGGAGGGAAGGGGCGCTGTACCCTTCTGGAATATTTAATTGCCGTGGTATAACTGGTTGTTGCATTGTTTCACAGCACTCCTACCAGTTTATGCTGTTGCCCTAGCTAAGAAAAGTGCCAAACAGATTCACATCCATAACCTCCGGGGAAGGCGGTCCTGCCACAGTCACCTGTACAGTCCTGCAGGATGGTTATTGCTGTCCAGACACACAGTGGGAGCTCAGCAGAATGACACTGAGAACTGTGATATTGCTTCTGGTAAGGGCTGCTCTGGCTTCTCTCTTAACTAGACCATGAAAATCTGAAGCTCTAAATTTGGGAGTAAAATAGAGATGGGGCCACAAGGATCCAACCAGCAACTGATGACTGCAGTTTCAGAGGGTGTTGAAGTAGCTTTTCCTCATATTTGACTATATGTCACACTCTGTAGCCCTCTTCTTGCTAGTTGCTAGGATGAAATTCCTTTCCTGTCTTTTCCCACATGTGAGGTGGCATGGGAACACCTTGCCTTAATCTCATCTCAGTTTTCTTCACTCAGCTTATCAGAATTACTTCTGGAAGGGCTGCATGCCAGGAGCAGATGGAAACCTGTGCAAGGTGTGCATTGGAGATGGTGAGGTGGAAGGAGCTCGAGTGTCCAGCAGATGTGCTGCAAGTCACAACGAGCGTTACTATGGCAATATGGGAGCACTCAGGTGAGCTTTCTGTGAGAGTCAGAAATCCAGAGCAACAGCCAGAGTTGCCTTTTATTTTGCTGATTTTTTGGAGGAAGTTTTTTTTTTTTTTTCCTATTTGTTAAGCATCTGGCTGTATAAACTTTTGCTAGTGCGTATTTTGTTTTGGTTGCAGTTGCTATGGGATGTTTAGCTGACTGATGATTTTAAATGGTCATGCAACCATTTCTAGAGCAAGGCAATGCTTCAAAACATGTAAGGTTTAGAGCATTGGTACTGACTCATTAAAGGGAAGGGATGAAAGAAGATCAGAGAGCAGAGGTGATGTGGTAAGAAGCAGTGTAGCATACAGGAGATAATTAAATAGAGTAGAGATATAAAAAAAATAAATAGTTGAAGACAGAGGCAGAGAAGACTATTAAAGGTGAAAGCAATCTTATGAAATACACTTAATGCCTTTAGTTGAATTCCATTCTCTTTCCTGCCTAGGCTTGGGTGAAGGTGCACATTATGCAGCAGCTTTGACTTGGGAGCTGCTGTAAAGGATGAAAAGGATTGTCTTAGCAAATCCCTATGCTGACATCACCAACATATTCCAAGGGATTAGAGATGGGAGGGATACTTCCAACTACTCCTATTTTAGCTTCAGATGACTGTCCAAGTGTCAGTCACCATGTAGTGCTGTCTTTGATCACTTGTGTTTTTTCTTGCACTAGGTGCCTAGTTGGCAATCCCAGTGGAAGAAGCTTTGGAGATGTAGCTTTCCTGGAACATTCAAACCTGCTACAGAATATAGAGGGTGAGATGCAGATATTCCCTTTTCCTTTGAGAATGTTCATTAATGTCAGTTACTTCCCACAAAGCAACCATCACTCATGAGGAACAGCCTTTACAGGTTTAATCTAGGTCCATGAAGTAGTGTTTGTAAATGGAAGATTGCTAGAAGCTTTCTGCATGTAGGGGTTCCAGGAAAGCTCAACATTCAGATACTGTAGGAGAGAAAAGAAGAAACACCCAGTGCAAAGATGTGTGTTGGGATAATCACCCTTGGAGACCGCACTAAATTTCTGGAAAGCTCAAAGCTTTAAAAGGCAAACCAAAATATGTTTTTCTTAGAGTCAAGGAGAAAAGGGGGCCTCTTTAAAGCAAAATAAAACTCTTTTATAGGCAATTTCAGTAAGAGAAGAGACTTTTCTAAGAGAGGAATCTCTCTAAAATCAAATGAAGGTTTAAGGAGCTGGAAACCCACAAGAATTCCTGCAGCAATTAGCAGTTTGTTTGGGGAAGCAAAGGGCATGCAGGCTGAATTGCTTTGTTTCCAGAAGGGGATCTGGTTACAGATGCAGATGAGACATGATATGCTATTCATATGCCTTGATATTATTCTAGTTCAGTTGATAGGTGCAGCTTAAGTTCACTGAGCTCAGTGAAAATACTACCCTGGTCCTTATGCATTCCTAAGAAATGACCACATAGCACGCTGTGTTTGTTTTGAACACATTGACTAACTTCTCCCTCTCAAATCTGAACATTTTATTTGAGATTCACCCTCTCTTCTGCTTTAATTTTTCAAAAGGATTACCTTTCACTTCATTTTCTTTTCAGATCTGGGCAGCTCTGGTTGGGCAAAAGGTTTTACCGCCCTTGACTTTGAACTCTTGTGTGCGGATGGGACACGCGCCGCAGTCACAGAGTGGGCGGGCTGTAACCTCGGGCCTGTTCCCCCCAGCACAGTCATGACTCGACCAGTCACTGTCACTAAAATCTCTGACTTTCTACTGCAATCTCAGGTATGACAGGTAGCAGGGAAAAGCTTGGCATGTTACCATTTGTTACGTACAACTGCTGAAAACCCTTTCAAGAGAAAAGCTTTATATACGAGTGCCTTCAGATCCAATACAAAAGAACTAAAAATGTGTGTAGGAGATTGAGAAAATAATTATTTGGATTCTCTTAAGGGGTATTTTGGCACCAGTTCCCATTCCACAGAGGCCATACTTTTGCTGAGAAATAAGGCACTACAGAAGTGCATCTTTTTGTACTAACAAGAACAGTGCTAGATAAAAGTACTATTAATGACCCAAGCTGTGAAACTTTTATTCCTTTTCCGTTCAGGAATCTCTGGGAAGCAAAATGGATTCTGAATTCCAACTCTTTCAGTCATGGAAGTATGGTGAAAGTGATCTGCTTTTCAAAGACACTACTCAGTACCTTGTTCATGCAAGTCACTTGAGCTATCAGGAGATCCTTGGAGAGTCTTTCGTTCAGCTGGCAGAATCAGTGTTTAATTGCACACCTGCAGGTAAAGTCAAGTTCTTAATTCTGAGTTAGAGAGAAATGCAGGAGGCAGCCTTCTGTGCACAGCTCTGGCCCTTTTGTTTAGACTGCATGGAGAAATATGTTCTACCTAATCCTGTTAGTAACAAATTTCTAAGGAGTCCTGAGTTAAACTTCTGTGAGACTTAAGTTGGTAACTGCAGTTCAAAAGGGGAATTTGACCTCTATTCTGCTGTTTTAATGAACAGTATCTGAAGAACTTACTACTTTTGAAGGTTGATAGCATCTTTAAGTGTATGCTTTCTTACTGGTTTGTAGGCATCTTGGACTTCTGCAAACAGGATATCTGTGCATCCTCATCCAACTGACAGCTCATACAGAGGCTCTGCAGGGCACAAAACATCAGCAGCGTTGCTGAGAACAAGGAAAACATGCAAGTCCAACAATCCAAAGCAATCAGCAAGGAAACAGTCATCTCTAGAAATATATGCTGAACACCTTGTCTTTTTTTTTTTCTTTTCCAGCAGATTTTATGTGTATGATGATGTAATACTACTCATATGTCACCCCTTTCTTTTTTGGAGCATGGCAGCATGGGGAACAGCACAACCAACAGCTCAGAACTAGGATCAGCATCGTGGAAAGAGCAGGGCCAGTACCATGGACTAAAATACAGACTGGTAGGAGTGGCACAGGTTAGTTGGTGGCATTTTGCCTTGTTTGTCTCATAAACAGTTTCCATGGAAAAACCCCAATCAACTGGCATTTTGGTAGTTGCAACATTGTCTTCATAGATCTGTGAGTTTGGTTGCAGCTAGATAGTCCCTGCTGAATGCACATAGGTACCTCTTCTTTAACCAATGATTTTTACTAGTAAATCAACATTTTTTCTCACAAATACACGTATTAAGACATTTAATAGCCAGCAGAACTGGATGCTTGCAGCAATGGATATTCCTTTGTCAAGACCTCCAACCATTACTTTATATTGACACTTTGAATTTAAGATTCTCTGAAATGTCAAAATATTATCTATCAATTAAACACCACAAGTTTTACAAGCAGAAACTGCCTGAACATGATATGAGGCCTTTTGAACAGAAATCACCTGTATCATGTATTGTCCCAGTATGGTGACAGAACCAAATCCTCATATGCTGTTGCAGCCAGCGAGCTGCAGCCCTGAAGGAGCAGGGAAAGAGCAGGATGCTTGTTTAGGCCTCTCAGGTGTTCCTGCCTTTCTTTCCTGGAGCTTCCCTGCCATCTGTGGGGCCTGTGTGACACTGCACTCGGGAGAAGGGAGTTCTGAGAACACAGTGAAGAAATGCATCTGGCAGCCTAGCTTAGCCAAGGGCAGCATGCAGCTGATCAGGGATAAATTAAAAATCTGGGATATACACAAGATTTTATGGGTTGGAAGGGCAGGGGATGTTTTCTGACACAGTCATTACAAATGCTTACTAGGCCTTGTTGATGATCCCATGCTGCAGCTTTGATTCACAAACATCCTGTGGTACATGAGCCACTGGCCAGCCTCAGCCTGGACTCTCAGCTCTGAGCTGAGCAGAACTGTCTGTGCTTTCTGTGCTCCCTGGCTACCTGAAGAGGTGGATGCTGCCTCAGTGCTCTGAATAGTAGCTGAGATCATGCTTAAAATCTCCCAGGCTGGGATGAAGGAACACCAAACTGCTACTCTGTGCTTCAATAACAGCATGCCCTGTTACTGAACAGTGCAGATCTCTTTGGAGATTTGACCTTTCCCCCCAAATGCATGACATCTTACCATGCATATTTACCCATACAAGCCTAAAGGCCTTAAAAACCTGAAAGGTTCTCAGAAAAATTTATTTCCATAAATTAAAAACACACACAAAAGAAACAGTAAAATTTTAGATTCACACAATATTGAACAGAAACAAAATGCCAAGAGCATGATGGAGGCTAATGGCACAAGTGTACAAATTCTCATTGAGCTATTTGTTAACTTGATAGCATCATACAGACTTTTAATCCACAGTTACCATCCATATTCTAGAAAAGCACCTGGAACATAATATACCAAAGGCCCACCTGAAATAAAATACAATGAATGAGAACTGCTTGCAGGAAATCATATCCAGCAAGTACCAGAACTCAAAGCCAGCCAGGCAAATGCTGTACCATACATTAAGGAGCCTTAGCTGCTCCAGTCATAGCATGATGAAAACGATTTTTTTCTTCCTTTCGTTTTGAAAGTGATCTTTCTATCTCTAACAATCAGCAAATTTAGCAAAGAGCTGCCTGTATAACTGGCTCTGTATAACTTACTACTAAGAGACAGGACATAGCAAAAGCTTTGCAATCCTTCTCAAGCTGTTCTAGTCATCAGTCTGTGGTGTACTTTCTATGGTGATACAAAAACATCCTCACTGGAGTGGGTTTGCTTAATGAAAAGGCAAGTGTACATATCCTCCTGCTAGGGATGTATGCAAGACCTCAAAAGATGAATCCTCTACACTTTTTTCTTTCAATTATCTGTGACAGAAGCAGCTCAGAATGGCAAATGCTCAGCTTTTCCCCAGTCATCACTCCCAGTGTACAAGCAGCAACCACAAGGAACATGGCTGTTCCATGAGTGCTGTAAACAGGGACAGAGGTGGGAAAGGAAAAAACAAAAAAGTGCACAAGCAGGACTGACACCTGTATGCAGGAGGGGGGAAGAGATGCTTGGTCTCCACTAGCTTATATTGTCATACAAGCACTAAACCAAAAGAGAATAATGCTGTGCATTTGGGTTTCCACAAACTAAGGTCTGGGAGAAGCTAGACAACTGCAACATCATTTTGTAACTCCTCCAATTACTGTAAACCGAAGAGAATTTGAGTGTTTTCTTTGCTCTGCTCTCTCTGCTGTAGCTTGTAGAAAAAAGTTAAGAACTCTTATTTCATGCAACCAGAAACAAGAGAAAGCAGGGAAGAAAATAAAAAAAACCCCATCCTAAACAAAACAAACCCCAACATAACCCAAAGGAAAACACTCAGCACATTCCATGTTTTGAAGCACATTAGATCTCTGAACTTTTCCTCGACCCAAGTCTCTTCCCACCCCAATCTTTATATCCTTGAAAGCCCCAGTAAGGTTACAGCTTAATTGTGTCACAGCACTGGAAGCCTCCCATATTAATAGAAGGTGAATGAATGCTCTGTAACAATCCCATTCTATAGCATAAATCCATAAAAATATATCTCTCACTCTTGCTACCGCTTCCAACTAGTCAGTAATTGGGCTAATAAACCAGCACAGGGAAACTTTCAAACATTTTTTAGGAGGCAGTTGACCTTTGTTTTTTAGGGATTTCTTTTTACAAAAATAAAGAGGATCAATTAGAATGTTCTACAACAGCCCAACAGGTTAACCAGAAAAATACTATGTCAATATGTTCAAAGTTTGCTTTGCTATTTTACCCTCAAACTCCAAACACTACTACTCTAAATGTGTACTCCTCTCTTCTTCAGTCTTCCTGATTAAAGATAATTAGCCTTCAAAACAAGAATATAAACTTTTAGAAATCCCAGCACATAAGCTAGGAGCAAAACAAACCCAGATTAGATCTCTTTTAAGACTCAGGCACACACAGTGTAATAATCCTCTTCCATTTCTCTACTCTCAAAGCTCAAATTCAACAGATTGCTTATTAACATCTTTTCTGTTTGGTCAGTAACAGAAGTGGTAGAGCAACAGAAGAAAATGATGGTATTTGCAGTCCTGCATTTATTGAGACTTTATAAAAAATACCCACCCACTAGATATTTGCTCAATTTGAAGGTAAATAGAAACTCTGTTATATGGGTAGATAAATAAGAAAGTGCAAGTTCAAGTGACAAGTGAAAGAAAGAACAGACTAATTAAATTTGAGCATCCCAGCAATGACAGGTTTGCCTGAATAACTTCTCTAGGCACTAAGGGACAGAAATTACCTGAACTGCAGCTAGCATTGGAACTATGCTTCAAGTTAAGTTTAACAGAAGTTACGCCAGAAGGGAGCTCTCTTCCTTCCAAAGGTAGAGCTGAGAAATTGCCCAGTGCTGCATCAGATGATTACACATGGCCTTACATAATGAAAACAATGTCCACATACTCTGAGGCTCTTTGTACAACACTGGCTATTATACAACTGTGCTGTACAGAGAATATCTAATTATCAGCTACAGGAATTGTAAATCTAAACTGGTAAAAAAACTCCTCCTTGTTGACCTTAAAATCAAGTTAGTATGAATGGAATTAAAATAACTTTAAAACAAGTATCAGAGATTTTGCTGGTATTCCCTGCATGCAGCAGCTCAGCTCAGCTAAATAAAAATCTCTGCCTATGTATCCTGCAGCTTAACATCTCATGGACCAATTACCTTTTCCTCTGGAGAAGAGGTTGGCATCAGCCAAGTAAGTAAAAAAATCAGCTATTTGGGAAAAAATAGTACTGGGCACCATTTTTCCTTAAAACATTACCTTTTTTGAGTTGAATCATGTTAAAAGAAACATATACAAAGTGCAAGTTATTTAAAGTCTAATTATGTGGGGTTTCTGCTGCCTGGAGCCAGAAAGGACAAAGAAACTTAGAAGGAATCTTCTGAGTTAACAGAAGGAAGAAACAATTGAAAGCAAACCTAGACAGCTACTTGTAATTATCAAAAGGTTAGTGGTTTATGAAGAATGTGTTTGCTAGCATTTTTCTTTATCAAATACCATATCTCATTTATCAGCTTGTTAAAATAGCCATTACAGCAACAACAGCAGACTCAAATGTGCAAATGGTCTGGAGTACAGAGTTCTAGCATCACTGAAGGTGCACTACTCCCTCCTTGACACTCCTACTCTACCCCCAAAAGATATTTAAACATAATTAATTAAATATAAGCAGTAATTTCCAGAGGTTGAGAAAGGAAGGGTAAATTTCATGTGGCTGTGTTACACTCAAACAGGGACTTAAAAGAATCCCTCCAACAGCATTTAAAAACAAAAAAAAGATAATAGCACCTTAAAAAAGAGGGTCACAGCCAAAAACTGATTATCAGATGTTAGAACAGAGTGACAGAGTAAGGTATGAAGAAGTCAGTAGAATTCTCCCAAGAAGAAAATACTAAAGAAGCTGACTGGACCATTTCCAGCTAAGTGGCTCCCTCAGATGCTGGAGGCCTGCTCCTGCTCCACCTCCTCTGCAAAAAAGGCTTCAAGGTCCATTAGCTTCTGACTCAGAAGAACATCTAACTCTGCACTCTGCAGTGCAGCTCTTTTTGCCCGGGTGAAGCTACCCACTGCTTTGATTTTGCCTCGTGTCTTCCTTTTCCGGGGAAGAGTAAAGTCCTGAAACTCCAGAATCCGCTTTCTCTTTTGCTGGCTGACAGAGATCAAGTGTCCATTTTTCTCCTTGGGCTCCTCAAAGATTGTTTCCAAGCTCCTGGTAAAAGCAAGAACAGAAGTCATGAATACTTTAGCAGCAGCCACCTTACACTGACAGGGAGACTGGGGGATTTCATAACCCAGGTAAACACACTTCTAACTTTTACATTTTCACAGCCCCTCCACACCTCTTGTGATGTTATCTACACCTTACACCTCCTACAATGCACATTACTGCCAGCTGAGTTATTGCTGCACACACATTTGGGTAGAATCTCTTTGTATTTCAGTTCAAAAGCACCATTATAGAATCTTAATTTTACAGAATAAATAGGTTTGAACATTTGATGTCAGGACAGGCCATTATTGTTAGTATTTTGAAGAACATGTAATTTGAATTTTGAAAAGTACCGTACTTTGATGGAGACTGGAATGAATGGATAGGTGAAAAAATATACAAATCCATACTTAATCAGCTGCAAATTCTTAGTTCATATTCTGTTTCACTTTTCCCCATCCAAACAGTAAAAGATACTATTTTGAAATTAACTTTCTCTAGCAGTTTAAACTAGACCAATTTTAAGACTATATCTCCCTCTTAGATTTCATACACCTTGCATCTCCTCTCTCTCACCCCCTAATTAATTTACATTTATCTTAAGTTTATATTAGGAAGCAGAACCAACCTGGCAGGAGGAGGGGACTTATAGTTCTTGTTTGTGTAAATTTCTTCTAAACTAAATTCTTTCTTCTTAAGCCTGAAAAAAAAAAGACAAATCAATCTAGAAGGAAGAATCTCAACACAACCTCTCTCCATAGCAAGCAGATTGACAAGAAACAAGTACTGTTAGCATTCCATGCCTAAATGCTAACTAATTATGCTTTAACTAATTGGCAACAGAGAGGAATGGAAAATGAGCTCATTAAGTACATAATTTCATACAGTGGTTTTATAAGGTCGGCACCAAGACTTGCCCTTTCTGCAGAGGTCAACACTCCTTCCAGCACTCTGTGATGGTTTGAAATAATGATGCTCAAAAGGGGAAATCCCCTTCACTCTTTTGTGAAAGCTGAGAAAAAGTCTTACAGTTTACCAGATTAATATTTCATCTGAGACTGATTTTAGTTATTGACAATTACCAAGCTGATCTCTGAGGAAATGCATTCCTTTGTCAAAGGTTGTACCTGTGTTTAGGACAGAAGTCACACTAGATGAAGTATGACTAATCTGACCAGTATGACCAGCAGTCACACTAGATGACTGATTGGAAAAGTTTATCAACATCTGGCACAGTGGTTCCCCACACTTTCAGTGAACTAATGCTTCCCTAAGATCATACCCCAAAGAAAGAAAGAACTGTGAAAGAGTCCAACACAATTTGCATCAACAGAACTTCCTAATAGATCACTTTATCTCACTGTGCACTGCAAGTGGACTGATTTTCACTTCATAATGATCAATTGAAACTTCTTTCTTCTTTAGAAATTTAAAAATGACTGCATTGCAGCTTGCTTTTTCACATTTTGCCTAAACTCCAGTCAGTAGTTTTGATCCAGTTGATAGAGCTGTGTCAATCATTTCTTGCAGAGGAACTAAACATCAGATGTCACTCAACTGGGGCTGTATAAAACAGTGGTGGTAAGAGAAACTTTTATTGAAATGATTACATTGAAATGAGTCCATTTCAGAGGCACTGCTCACCTTTTTGGTTTGGGTAGTCCCATTGGAGTAAGGTTAGGGTCTGGCTTAGGAACAGTTTTCCTGATTCGAATCTGTGAGACTTTCTTTGGCCTCTTTTCTGGCTCAGTCTTAAGAAAGAAAGAAAGAAAGGAAGAAGAAAAAGAAAAGTTAAAATCAAGGAAATTAAAACCACAGTAGTCAACAGAATTCCCTTTTATTGTGAATATACATTATCTATAGAATAAACATCCCTCTCTGGTTTGCCACCTTCTGTCTGCTTGAATCAAAGCAAGCAAGCAGCAGCACAGAGTAGGACCTGCAGCCTGTTTTCTCTCCTCATCTTTAACAGTTAGTTGATAATATCCAGCAGCAGCAGCTTCAGCTTCTGGAGAACCAAGAGTCTGAGAAATTTAGAATTAATATGGACTCACTTTTTTCAGTTCTGTGTCATCTTGGGATCTCAGACAGGCTGGAACAGAAGCATCTGCTTCATCAAGGGCAGGGATCTGGAGCTCAGATGCTGAAAGCCTGGGGGGAGATGGCAATGACTCTGGAAGTGCATGAGGCTTTGGTAACGGAAAAGGGAATGAAGTTTCCAGACTGTAAGAGAGAAAGAATGAAACACGTGTAGATTGATAATGCAACAGCATTCCATGCTCTCAGGAGATGGTCCCAAATTGCAATCATGGGCACAAAAAGCCAACACAGTTCACAGAAATTGCCCAAGTGAGTGAAATCTGGTACACACATACAGCCCAAACCTGCTGCAGCCTACACTGATACTCACACCAACTAAACTGCCAGAGTGTATTTGAACATGTCATTTTAAACCCACTCTTTTCCTTTTCATACAGCTAAACTGTATACAGCTCTACTTATCAACTACTGATAGAAAGGGATCAATCCTCCTTTTCTGCCAGCGAATTTCTTTGACACAACTATTAATCATGCTTTTTGTTTACAGATAAACTTAAAATGCAGCTTTGATACCTGCCACCCCTACACTTAGAAGGAATAGAAAGAAGTTTCAGCACCTATCATCCAGTTGTTCAGGCAGAAAGGACTTATATCCAAGTAAGGAGTCAAATTTCTATCCAAGTAAGGAGTCAAATTTCTATCCAAGTAAGGAATCAAACTTCTATAGTTTCACATACTCATTTCATATGAAGTGAGGTTGAAAATAACAGAGCTGTTCTGTTCAATGATCTATGTGGTGTTTGCATAACTGCCCCTCCACTCTTCTACATTACATCACCCCATCAGCTTACCCAGTGCTTAATCAGAAAGCTGTTCTGGGAGTGAACTGGCAAAAGCTGAAAGCCAAAATGATATAAGCAATGGCTTTCTGAGGAAGGTTATGGCCCCACCACTCAGGATAAACATCAACATCCCCAGACTCACCGTATTGCATGGCCTGTGGTCTGCAGTGCTCCCATACTCTGTACAGGTAAGTGTGGTAACATGGCACAGCTGGGTCAAGAAGAGAATGAAAAAACAAAACAAAACAAGACAGGCAGAAGTTAGGTCTATACTATAAAAAGATGAGGGGGAAATTATTAGTATAAACTGAACTGTAAGACAAGATGCTCGTATCAGGAATGAGAATGAAAGACTAAAATGATACAAAAGAAAGCCACATGGTGCTGTTTAGGCCACTAGATTTCATTGTTAGGGAAACTGTCCTACTTTGATTTAAAAATGGTAGTAATGAGAAAAGGAAAGGCACAGAAAGAGAGACAGTAATACTGAAAGTCATAATTATTTCTACATAATTATTAAAGTCTGACAATTGTAATTCTTTCTATGAAAGTCTATATTCCTTATTCAAAACCCCAAGTTTTTACAATTAAAGTAACAAAAACCCTTGAAGGATCTGGTTACTAAATAAAATAGTGCATAATGGCAACAAGAGAATGAAAAAACTCCATTAAATTAACTTCCATTAAATTAACTTCCAACTAAATTAACTCAACAGCCTCCAATACCCTTACTTGATTGGAATAACCAAAGGCCTTTCCATAAGGGTTGGTAACTACCAGAATGCTATGGCATAAAAGTCAGCACAGCAGCTCTATGTCCTTTGATATTAAGCTTTACTTTTGTGCCCATGCTGTTAATAGCAGGAAATCACTTGGGACAGCTTTTATTACATTCAACAGCAAATCTTGTATTTGCTGCTCTCAAACCAACAATGAAATGCACTTCACTGTTCTAAAGTAAAGATGTTACAGCCAGACTGGAATTCTACAAAGGAAATTAGAACCAGCCATGCTGGAAGCACAGGGAATAGCACCAACTATTCATAAAGAGGTCAGAAAGACCCACTTTTGTGTCTATCACTTATGTCAGAACTGTAACATTGCTTCAACATTCCACTCACTATTCCAGTGTTACTGGAACCTGTATCAACCTGTAGCAGAGCCCTCTCTGTTAGAGACAGAGCTTATTGTTTATGCAATAATAATACAAAATTACAAGGACAGAAGGAAATAATTTTAGAAATTTTTAAATCAAATAAGCATTAATTAGAAAAAAACTTCACTAAAAGAGTACTTCTATTATTGACAGTGGAAGGGACAGTGGAAGTCAGGTAGGGAATCTACTTTAGTTCCTTGTTCTCCTGGTTATTAAGAACACTAATTGTGAGTGAAATATTTAAAAGAGAACAAATCTTTTCTAGATGAAAATGGCCTGCAGGGAACTTTTTGATTTTTCTGATTTTTAATTATCTTATAACAGGCAAAGATTTCTGTCATAGTGAGAGCTGAAAATGCTTTCATACTGCACCAAACACACCTCTTATATTTACATACCAAACATCTGAGTGGGACAGATTTACGTCTGCTTCATTTACATAGTTGTAAGGTATTTTAGAGAAAAAAAACAAACTGACTTTTAGGGTATTTTAACTCTGGATTATTTTTCACTTGAAGTGAAAAGGTTTGATTTGAATACTCTCCCTTTGGGAAAGAGATCACTCATAGCAAAGCACACAGCTCTCCAATTACTCTTTACATCAGGAATGAAATCCTCTTACACATCAGCCAACTGGATATGCAGTCCCCGAGCTGCTGAGGAGCCTGCAGACCTAAGGGTGCTGGAAAACCCCCAAGTTGTGATCTCCCAGTCCAAGGATAGCATGCCTCAGCAACACAAAACACTAAATTCACACTAATTCACAACTAAGTTCTAAAAATATGTTTGTTTTGTTTTTACCAATGTGTTTTTTTTAAGTTTAGTGCTCAAACTGTACTTTACTGGTATGATCATTTTCAGAGTATGGAATGGAAATGGAAGCAAGTCCCATAGAATGTGCTGCAAGTTGTCTCTATGCCATTATTCAACTTAATTCTTTTAGTGCAGACAACTCCAGAATGGAGCAATGCTTTCATAACCTCACTCACACCTTTGGCAGACATTAGAATTTATACTAAGAAGTGATAAACTTTTAGCTATGTTACCCATTTATACAAGGCAAAGTGCAGCATTGGTTATCTGGCAAGATTTTTGGTTACACTTGTGTCATTCTGAGACATAGGCTAAATTCAACAGTTCTCTACAGATTGCCACACTAATCAAAACAATTAATTAAACAGACTTTGCTACAGTGCTCATGAGCTCTCTGTCCAGGAATTGCAAGGCAATGAAATCAGGGACTGAGCTGCTCTATGTTACTGAGGGATAAAGAGCAAAGTCTTTGCTCAAGGGCATGCAAAAATCCTCTAACAGAGCTAAGAACTTCCTTCATTCTTTTTATTAGCAAAATGATCTTAAATGTTCATAGCACAGTAAAATTAAATATGCAAAGTAGATTTCAGTCCTTTTCCCACTCACAACAAGATTGACACACAGAGAAAAATTCATTACCAATGTTAACTGGAGCTACATTTGCTTGTGCTAACGTCACATATGAAAAGCCATAGCATGCATAAAGAGGTTTCAATTAGCACAGAATGGTCATGGAATACAAGTAAAAATGTTACTGAATTACACCCCCCGCCCTTTACAGTTCTTCCTAACCTGATATGGAGCATTTGGTTCCAAGGGGTATTTGTGGCTCAGACCTCTGAAAAAAACTTTCCTACCTCAGAAATCCAGTTCCTCTGCAGTCACTCTGAATAGACCTAATGAAGTAGCTCACCTTTTGCATTATATACTCTGATGCATGGTATGTATATTTTGCAAGGGAGAAGAAAATAGAGTTAGCCATTCTGCCAAAACAGCATACTATTAAAGAAGCGAAGGCAAATATATTTAAATTCAGCTAACAGACTGTTCTGTAATAAAGGATCTTCCACGTTGAGCCATTCTTGGAGCAGAATGTGTAGATCTGGAACAGGAGAAACTGACCCTCCAGTGCAAGCTGCAATTACCCTCTCCCTCCCAAAAAGGTTCAAGTATATACCCTGCACACATTTAATCTCAGAAATAAGTTGATGGGTTTTACCTGTTCTCGATGCCCACACTTGGCTGCCACTTGCAGTGACTGGAATGGAGAGGAGTGATTTCGGAAGGACGGGCAGAAGGACCGTGCTGACTCCATATGGACAATACCCTGCCCAGTGAGTATGGCAATGAGGAGACGAGCTCATGGGACACACACCTCGGGTACCTGTCCCCTTTCAAACCCTGTGCCAGCTGCGATATGAACAGTCTCTGGATGGTAGGAATATGGCTGGTTAAGTTTCTTCTTCTTGTCCAAATCCTGTAACATCCGGGGGAAGAAAGTGCTAACACTGTGTGAAGGCCAAGCATGGAACAACCTCCTCTTCTTCCAGCTACAGTGTTTCTTTCCGGGTCAGGATGAACAGCAACAGTCCTGGGGGTTGTTGTGGAGTGAGAGGAATGAAGCTCATTATTTACACGGGAATCTTCCTTGAAAGCTGTTGTATCTGAACAGCTCTGAGACAGGAGAAAAGACAAAGTCCACTTTGTAGCTGGTACTGGAGTTTCTCTGAAAACTGGGCTGTGATGTACAGAGTGCTGGGATGTAATCCCTCTGAGGTCTGTCACAGGACTGGAGTCCAGTTTTATGTGAAAAGAAATTGGGAAAACTGAGGTGTCCAAGAAAGAGGTTGGAGGCGTGTGGCTTAAGTCCGAAGAAAGTATTTTGGTAGTTTCTACAGGATAAAGTGCCAAAGGCTGAAAGCTGAACATCTTGGTGCAGCAGCTGTCAGCCCAGCGTGAGTGTACGTTCCTGTTAATGCAAGAAAAGGCTTCCAAGAGATTTTTAGATCTACATTGGCTGTACCTGTCACCTGCTGGAAGAATTTCAGAAGAATATGGCAGAGGTTCTAAGTTACGGCTGCTTTTGGCAGGGGCCAGGAGCTTGCTGGCCATTGCAGACAACTTGCTCAACAATGCTGGTTCTTTGGTACATTTTCTGAATTTCAAGCTGTTCAACAAACTGCACCTCTTGGCCCTCTGCCTTGGCATATGCGCAAATCTCATGGCTGTTTCCTTTTCCACTGTCAGTGGTTTACATGGAAAGTACAAAGATTCCAGAAGCGTGTTTTCTTGTTTAGGGAATATTTCCAGGGGAATCTCAGAGAAAGGTGAACTTTTAATTTTTTTGATTTTTCTTACGGTTTTTAGCTGACACACTGTGGGAACTTTTTTGCATGTCCTTCCAGGTTGTATTTTTAATGGAAGAGGTCCTCTCAGTTTATTTGTAGTTCCTCTTCGTTTATTTGTAGTTCCAAAGGCACCAGAGATCCCCTCATCCCCTAAATTAAGGTTCAGGTTTTCCATTTCTGAATCCTGAGTCTTCAAAAACTGTGAACTAATAAAATCTGTGGTAATCTTTGGCCTTTTAACTTCTTGTAAAGTGCTACATAGTTTATTTTCACTGCCTCTTACAGCTAAAATCTCCTCTGAAGCGCCTCCAGACTTCGCATTTCTAGATGTCATCAAATCAGCTGAAGAGCTGCATAAGAGTTCAGAACTGTGCAACATACTTGGTTGCAGTATAATTTTTGCTTTCTCCTGATGTTTTAACTTCTGTTCTTGTTGTGCCTTGCCCAACTGATGTACTTCCATCTTTCCATACTTCTTTTGTTTAAGTATTTGAAGTTCCTGTATTTGATCAAGTCTCTCTGAACCTAAAGCCCCATTTTCCTTGCAAACTGCATGAGTTGGTACTATGTCCTGGCCTTCTGTTACCTCCTTTACATTATCTTTGCTCCGTGCATTTAATTTGTAAGGCACACACACTTCACTGCAAACCACACAGTTAGGGGATGGTTCTTTGCAACTGTCTGATAGTGTGCCCAGAGGTAGAGAAAATGTGGGCGTTGTATCATCCTGCACTTCTGGGGCAGCCTCTGTGTCAGATACAGCTCCAGCCTCGTGATCATGCACAGTTTCTGAAAGTGCACTGGTACCTGCTAAGTTTGGGAGCTTTGTATCATTTTGTCTTTCTTTTGAAAGATTATTTAGTTTGGATCTTGGGATTTCTTCCAAAACCTTTCCATAATTCTCAGTCCTGAGGGGGACTCTTTTGCTACCAGACTCTTTAGAATCTTCCAACAAGGCCCTTCGACAATCTTTGGGCAGCCTTCCTCTACGGGTTACCCCTTTTCCTATCTTCTCTTCTACACAGATTTTCTTAAATTTCTCTTCACTGGGAGGACTTTTTGGTGAGCTCATGTCCATGTCTTTCACAGTTGGCATGCAAAGCCCTTCGCCTTTCAAACTTTCTTTGCTGTGGGCACAAACTCTTGAGCTTTTGGCACCACACAGAGAGCCAGCTGCTGATTCATTCCCTGAAGATGGAACCTCAATATTGCTAGATTTTTTCTTCACGGAAATTGTTACAGAAAGAATTTTTGTCATTGAACTATCTTTGTAAAATTTTTTGTCTGAAGATGAAATATCTCTTTGTGTATTCTCAGGTGACATACACAGCTTTTCTTTCTCAGGCAGAGAGATGTGAGTGTTCAGAGCTGACATTGTTTCTAAATCCACCTGAGTCTTATTAGAAGTTTCTTGGATGTCAAACTTTTCAGAATGGGATGCACTAACACCCCTTTGAGCATCAGTTTCTTTACCAGGCTCAAAAGTTAACTGCGGGCAAAAGTTATTTAAGATAGGAGTTATACTCAGACTTTCTCTGTTTTCCATATCTGAAAGCACATTTATATTTTCCAGCTTATCTGTATTCTTTAACATCTCTTCACTGGGAAGACTTTTTGGTGAGCTCATGTCCATGTCTTTTACAGCTGGCATGCAAAGCCTCTCACCTTTCAGACTTTCTTTGCTGTGGGCACAAACTCTTGAGCTTTTGGCACNTCTTCCAAAACCTTTCCATAATTCTCAGTCCTGAGGGGGACTCTTTTGCTACCAGACTCTTTAGAATCTTCCAACAAGGCCCTTCGACAATCTTTGGGCAGCCTTCCTCTACGGGTTACCCCTTTTCCTATCTTCTCTTCTACACAGATTTTCTTAAATTTCTCTTCACTGGGAGGACTTTTTGGTGAGCTCATGTCCATGTCTTTCACAGTTGGCATGCAAAGCCCTTCGCCTTTCAAACTTTCTTTGCTGTGGGCACAAACTCTTGAGCTTTTGGCACCACACAGAGAGCCAGCTGCTGATTCATTCCCTGAAGATGGAACCTCAATATTGCTAGATTTTTTCTTCACGGAAATTGTTACAGAAAGAATTTTTGTCATTGAACTATCTTTGTAAAATTTTTTGTCTGAAGATGAAATATCTCTTTGTGTATTCTCAGGTGACATACACAGCTTTTCTTTCTCAGGCAGAGAGATGTGAGTGTTCAGAGCTGACATTGTTTCTAAATCCACCTGAGTCTTATTAGAAGTTTCTTGGATGTCAAACTTTTCAGAATGGGATGCACTAACACCCCTTTGAGCATCAGTTTCTTTACCAGGCTCAAAAGTTAACTGCGGGCAAAAGTTATTTAAGATAGGAGTTATACTCAGACTTTCTCTGTTTTCCATATCTGAAAGCACATTTATATTTTCCAGCTTATCTGTATTCTTTAACATCTCTTCACTGGGAAGACTTTTTGGTGAGCTCATGTCCATGTCTTTTACAGCTGGCATGCAAAGCCTCTCACCTTTCAGACTTTCTTTGCTGTGGGCACAAACTCTTGAGCTTTTGGCACTACACAGAGAGCCAGCTGCTGATTCAGTCCCTGAAGATGGAACCTCAATATTGCTGGATTTTTTCTTCACAGAAATTGTTACAGAAAGAATTTTTGTCATTGAACTATCTTTGCTAAAAACTTCAGCTGAAGAGGAATCACAATTATCTCTTTGTGTACTCTCAGGTGACATGCACAGCCTTTCTTTCTCAGGCAGAGAGATGTGAGAGTTCAGAACTGACACAGTTTCAGAATCTGCCTGAGTCTCAACACAAGACTCTTGGATGTCAAACTTTCCAAAATGAGATGGACCAATGCCCCTTTGAGCATCAGTTTCTTTACCAGGCTCAAAAGTTAACTGCGGGTGAGAGTTATTTAAGATAGGATTTATACTGAGACTTTCTCTGTTTTCTGAAAGCATATTTCTATTTTTTGGCTTGTATGAAAGACTCCCATGAATTGATGAAATGGGCAGAAATTGAGCACTAATTGTATTTTCTTGGTCCTTCACCAACCACTTCATCTTTGGCAAAGATTGCTGTGTTTTGTTTCCTGCAAACACCAGCTCTGCTTTCTCTTTTGCACGTTTGATAAAAGGAGCCTGCTGTGAGCAATGTGTTCTGCCATCAGAAAAGTTTTCTTCAAGAGCTCCTTTATTGTTTCTTTCACATCTGTTCTCATGTTCTTGTAGTCTGATTGTCTTCTCTTCAATTAGATCACTGCTGGAGTCCCCATATCCTGAAGACTGTTCATTTTTCACACCAATTGAAGAGTCCAAACCCATTACATTCTCTTGTAGAGCTCCTTCAAACGTGGCTTGTCTTGCATATTTACGGTCTAGCAGAGGCAGGTCACCACCTGTTTTTAGCAGAACCTCTTCACTGTGATTAAGACCAGCTTTGTCTCTTTCCACAGAACCACCCATGGTTTCTAAGTCAGTGTTTGGTTGGTTGGTTAAACTTTCTAAATGTTGCTCACTGCCCAGCACTGGGACATCAGACTCACTCTGACATGGATGAAGCTGATTTCCCACTGGACAAAGGGTCTCTCCTGTTTGGTCAGCATGTTGTGTTGGAATGTTCACGTTGTCAAGTGCTGGGTGTGGATCACAGGTGGAAGTGCTACACTCGCAGGGATCAGCTGAGAGCAATGGCATTTCTTCCTGCTCACATGTGTTGAGTTCTCTCTTCCATGGGACCAACAGAGAATTGTAAAATCCAAAATTATGAGAACAGGTGTTTTTCTTCAAATATCTGACTAACAGCTGTTCACTCATCTTATTTCTCTGATTGCCTTCAGGAGCATTTGGGGAATCCACAGCTCTTGTTCTATCACATTCATCTGTCTGGGAAGCACGCATGCCAGTCTGTTCTTTTGCCTCATCTCTGTCACAAACAATTTCACTGCCTGTTACTTTACAAAGATCAAATTGTTCCACAACCTCCATATTCTTATTTGAAATCTCATCTCTTGCCAAGGTAGCAGTAGACTTCTCTGCAGTACATGCTGAGCAAAACATGGTTTTTCCTGTGGGAATGTCATTTATCCCATGCAGAGCTGTACCTCTGTTGCCCCAGTCATTTTCACGAAGAAGAGATCCATGTACCAAAGGGGCATGTGGTTCTGGAAAGATGATTCCCTCTTTACTGTTATATCCTGATGAAGACTCTCCTTCCAAATTATAATTTTCTTCAATCTTATCAACTTCAACACCCAAAGAAGGACTGTTCAGGAAAACTTCATCCACATGTGTACTCCCTGATAAAATACAGGAAGCACTGGCAGCTGTACCCTGTTTTTTTATACTCTGATTATTACAAATCCATGTGTGACAAAGTTCATTTTCTAAACCAGTGACCACTCTCTCCATCTTTCCTGCAGAAGATTTTATGCTCATTTGGGATACTCTGCTTGTTGAATTAGGGTTATCAAAAGTCATGGAATTTACAGAAGACTTGAATTTGTCTTTATGAAGCAACACTTCAGCAGTTTGTTTCACTGTTGTTCCAGAAGCAGCAATTAATTCTTTTCTAGACAGATTATCCCAAGCCTTGTCCCCCCTGCATGAAACTTTATTAGCAGTACAAGGAAGACACTCATTATAATGAGGTTCTCTTGATTTTTGTAAAACAGGAGGTAGAGTTACATTTAGTGTATGAAACAAATTTGTTTTGTTCCCAGTGGATAAGCTGTCACTACTATCAGCTTCTGCAGCTCCAGTTAAACCACCAGCCAACTCTTCTGATGTTGTATTACTCTCAGATTCCTTTTCAAGCAGTTGTGCCATGGGTGAGTCTTTTTCTAGCTTGGTGTTAAGATCAAGACAGCTGTGGTTACTGAGAGGAGGAATTTTATTGGCAGCACTATAAAAACATCTGTCTCTCTGCCCAGTTTCATGGGAAACAATGTTACTTGTTTCCACCCACGAACGATTTTCTTTTATATCATTCTTGCACGGGTCGCTGACAGAGAATTGCCATTGGTCCTTTTTCAACTTATCACCTTCTGATAAGAATGTTTTAAATTTTTCTTTTGAGAATGCAGCAGAGGAAGCAACAGAACTAAAAACTGGAGAATGACAATGCTCAGAATTAGCAGCATCTTGAGGTCCAGGCCAGCTATGCATTTCAATGTTATCTCCCACAGCAATTTTTCTCCAGATTTCAGCAGCCTCTTCAGATTCAGAGCTGTATGATTTTCCTATAGTAGCATTAAATTCCCTAGGATCAGTTTTTGCACTAGATAATCCTTTGTTCCTTACCACTGAGATCTGCTCTACTGGTACAGATGTGGAGGCTTGGTTTTCTAAAAACCCAATTCCATGATCATAAGGAGTGTGACGTTTGATGTTTTGGGGAAGGTACTTCTGGGGGGTTTCATTGATAATTCCATGAACTGCAGAACTGCTTTCTAGTGGCATATTTCTAAAGTCCAGATAACAGACGCTTTTCGGAACTGGACATAAAACTTCAGAAATTTGTGTGGAGAGTGTTCTACAGCTTTCTGCTGAGAACAACTCATGAGGTCCATTTTGTCCAGGTATAGAACTCTTAAAGTAGTCATAAGCATCATTTTCTTCATCCTGCTGACAAGTCTGGCAATTAGCAAATGACGTACTGAATTCATTAAGAGGATTTTGTCTGGGTGACTTTTCTTCTCTAATCTCCAAAACAGATACACCATTCCCCCCTGTTCTCAGTGGCATGGCAGCATGGGCTTTTGACCCACTATAGTTACTTGTTTCTTGTAGATGATCTGTAGCTGTTCCAATGTCCATGACTTTTAAAGGCTCTAAAAAACCTAAGATGCTGGTTTCTGAAACCCCAGCTCTGGCCATGACTGTGTCTACATCTGGGCATTGACTGCTCTCAGGTGGAAGACCTTTACTCACTCTGTCATTCCTGTATTCTGCTTTACTAAATATCCTAGTCCCATCAGCCTTCATACCTTGTACTTCTTCAGTGAGCTTTGGCAGAGTTTCAGCTGTCACCTGAACATTTGCTTGGTTTTCCTCTGCATAAGAAAAAAATAAAGCAAATCAGAACCGTATGTTAAATTTGGAAGGCATTCAGCTTATTAAGTACCTTTTGTTGTTGTACACAACACTCCGTGCTGTGTTGGTTACCAAAATGTTCTTAAAAGTGAGAATTGATGCTCACAATTTTACTCCAAGTCTTTAGAGGAAAAAACAAACTACTTCACTGCAGCAGGATGCCACACTCGGGTCCATGTGTAGGAGGATCGGACCCGCAGAAGGAACGAGGCAGGCAGCAGCAGGTGAAGGGAAAGCTAATGATACTTTATTCTAAATTCTTCTTCTACATTCTTCCTTTATCAACAATCCAACTCCATATTATATACAGTTTGTACAAAGGCAAGAGATTGGTCATTTAGGTCACCACCTCTTCAACCTGGATGGTGAATACCACCATCAATCACATTCTCCTCCCAAAGGAGAAATATGAAAACATCTCTAAAAATATACATTGTTTATGTTGAGCTGTGTGAGAAAACGTGGACTGCAAGGTCCAAACATTCACGAGCAAGAAAAGTGAGGACAACACTTCACCACAAAGCTAACCAAGATAATGCTTTTCAATACAGACATTCCCAGTCCTGTATATTTCAGATTCCTCTAATATCAAGCTAGGTGAATGCAGGTCCTGTAACTTAACACATAGGAAGCCATGGCCAAAATTAAAATAATGCTTATTTGTAATGTCAAAATTCAACACAGGCTGGGACTTGATCTACTCCAGCCTAGAAATATGGCTGTGCATTGTGTGGCCATTTCCATTTCTTCTTCCTTGAAGACATGTCTGTCAGTAACTCATCCATGGGAAAACAAGAATATCTCATCTGCCCCAGCAATTTGGATTATTCATAAACTTTTTCTGTAAAACTACAAAGAAGGTGCTAATTAAAAAAATTACAGTTACTGTAGAATATCTTCATACTCAAAACTTTACAGAGAACATATTTACTCAGATTTCTGCACATCTTTTCCCTATTTTCTAGTAAGCACCAAGCCTAGATGGCTGACTAGATTCGCCAGCTAAACACAGGTTTAGGTAAAGATAGCAGGCAGGGAAATAGAAAATAATTACTAGATGCAGGCAAAGTGACCAAAGTACTTGGAGCTAGAAGATTATGGAGGATCATAATGAAATTAATAATTACTTTAGCTCTCCTCTTTCTTTGGATTCTGCACTTTTATTTTTTAGAACACTCAAAAATGAATGAGTAATACTTATATATATACATATATATATACATATATATATATATATGCTATTACTGCTGTCATATGCTCCATCTTTGAAACAAAAGGAAATGCAAAACATCTGCTATTAACAACCTCTTCTGCTTTGGAAACAAATAACTAAAACACATCTACAGAAAAGGTCTGCAAGCAAGTACATACCCTGCCAGGAGAAAGTAAAGCATTAAGTTTTGAGATTGTTATAGTTACACAGGGTAATACTTTCTACCATAAAACAAAATAAATGAGCCATCCCACAATCACTCATCCAGTTTAAATCAACAGTAAACAACTGGGAGAGAAACAGGGGCTGGATAGGGACGTACAGCCAAAATAACTACCTGTGTTCCTCAGAGATCCTGCAATTTCAGTGCAACACATTCTCAAAGACTTTGCCCCTTGCTCGTTTAAGTGAGGGTACTCCTGAAACAAGACAGAAATAGCAGTGGAAATGGTTAGATTTTCTGAAGTGTGTCATGTCTCAGGGACTGCATCTGCTCAGCTGGGTTAGTTCAGAATAAGAAATACACTCAGAAACCTCCAGACCTATCAGCCTTGGCCAGAGGCAGCCTTGCATTGCAAGGGCTTCACACAAGCACTGAGGATGTATCCCCAGAACACCTCTATTTAGCAGCAATGAAGTCTTGTGATGTGGCAGTCAAAATGTAAGTATATGGCTTAAAATGCAAATTGTTGGAAATTGGAATGAGAAGAGTAATCCAGTCTCCAAGTCTAGTTCACACCCCCAAACCACTACCACTAGACTTCTGAGAAGATGTGTGCATTTTCTGTTGCTATTAGAACTTGCCTTCTACTATTCCTTGGGCTCAAAACCAAAAACCCAGGAACAGATGACCTAAATCTGGCAGCAAAACCACCAAACCATGATCCCACAACCAAACTACCTCCATTTAGAAATATGTGAAAATTCATTGTGGAAAACTGAACGACTATAAAGAATTCAATAATTTTAATTTCACACAATGATAAATAATTTTTTTTAATTTCAGATGAACAGATATAAAAATCTGGAATTAAACACACAGATTATTTTAGTGTTATGCAACACCCAATAATTAAGGTAAAACACTCAGCTGTGCACCTTGTTCTGGTACATATCTGCCTTACACCGTTTCAACAGTATTTAAACAAGTGAAAACACTGATATTTTAAAATACTGCTGGTCTACTGACCTATAGTCTAATTTTTCACTGGACCCACAATAATCCAGATACTGACACACACACATACACACCCTGGAAGTGTCCAAGGCCAGGCTGGACAGGGCTCTGAGCAACCTGGTCCAGTGGAAGGTGTCCCTGCCCATGGCAGGGGGTTGGAATAACACGACCTTCAAGGTACTCTTCCCACACAAAGCATTTTATGATTCTATACTAGAAGACACAAAAAAGAACCAGGAAACCCATTGCCAAACCCTCTGCCTAGTGACTCTAAATTCAAATTATCACACAGGGATTCATTTCTGCATTCACTTACTTGTTCTGACCAAGTTTCCTCCAGAGCTGAAGGACAACATTCAGCATGATGGTCCTCAGCACCTTGTGCCTCTTCATCTTCTTTCTGGTATCCATCACTAGAACAGTCTAGTTTCCTAAAGTGTCTCTTTCTGCTTTTTCCAGCCTCTGCAAGGTCTCCAGCCTGTAGTAATTCTTCAGGAAAGGATTCTGCTGGCCCATGAGAAATCACCTGGAGCATATCACCCAAATCCTCTGTCTTCTGGCAGAAGTTTCCTATGGCAGAAGTCCATGGCCCATCCCTGTGTGCCAGCACGGGCACTGGCCCATCAGATTGTGCATCCAGTCCCAGGCTGGGCCCTGGCACTGCCATGAGTTCCGTGGAGATGCTCTCTGGCAGTCCAGTGTACAACTCCTCTATCACAGCAGACACAGAAGAATCAAGGACAGACTCCACCCCAGATGAGAGCATCAGGGCTGTCGAACACCAGTTACCCTGAGCTTTTCAGTTTGTCCTAAAAATAAAAGCAATGTTAAATCAACGTACACTGGATTAACCATAGAAAACCCTAAACTGGAAGGGACCCTCAAGGATCACTGAAGTCTAACTCCTGGATTATATTAAAAGGCAAAGCTTAATTCCCTAAAATTCAAGTATATATGTTTAAGAAAAATACTTCCAAATATGTCTTTAAGAAAGGTGCTTTAAGGAGAAACATTTGAGTATCTAAGGAAATGCTTCATGAACAAAAGAAGAGAGTAAAGCCAAATAGATATTCCCAAGCCTCATTTTCACATTCAAACATCTCCCTGCAGATTTAACCACAACTTCTGAAAAGCCTGAGAAGAGGTTATAAAGCAAATCACTGGGGCTTGTATCAGACATCCTCCTCCTTCACTAAAACTAAAGCATCGTTTGATTTCCTGGGATTTTCATGAGTTTCTAGTCTTTGGAAAAAAGCTCCAACTTTTCTTCACATTCTCGGCCTCACACGAACACTTTCTAAGCCATGAGCCAGCAGACTGCGCCTCTCAGCTTCCCGCACTAAGCACCTGACACGCAGCACAGAGGATGCCTTGTCCCTGCTCCCGGATCCTCCTGGGCCCAGCACCGAACGCCCGGAGCGCGGCAGCTGCTTCGAGAGCTCAGGACAGGAGCTGCGGCGGGGCTGACACCGCTTCTGTCGGCACCGGGAAAACCCTGACGTCAAATCGCTCCCGAAGGCTCCCGGACAGGAACCGGCTAAGCCAGGCCTCCAGAGGAGCATCAGTTACTCAGTTTACCAAAACACGGGCTGAGCAGCCGAGTGTCGATCTCTGCTCCTTAATCACGAGCAGCCTGTACAAACACAGGTGAAGCTCGCAGCAGCCTCCTGGGGACACGCGAGGCCACTCGTCCCCGGGAGAGCATCACCCTCCCGGCGGTGCCTCCCCAGCATCGGCGGCACGACCGGGGCAGGACCCTTTGTTCCAAGCCCGCAGCAGCGCCGACAGACTCGGCCCCGAGCCCCGCTCCTTCTCCGCGGCAGCAGCCCCCGCACCGGCCGGCCCCGAGGGTCCGCAGCCGCCCTGCGGCAGCGCACCGGAGATCGCCGNTCAGGGCCCCGCGCTCGGACGCTCCGCGAGCAGCGGCGGGACTGCGCTGCCCCGGGGCTGGCTCAGCCCGCGGCGGCTGTGAGCGGCACGGAGCGTTAAGGCGTCCGAGCTCCCTTCGCGCCCGGACTGCGCCGTTCTCCCCGCTGTCCTTCCCCCGGGGCTCTGGCCTGAGCCGCCGCGCTGCTCGCTCTGCGCTACTGCCCCCCATGCGGGTAAGGACCCTGGCGGGCCCCTGTGCCAGACCGCTCCTCGCCGCTGCTCCGGGCAGGAACTCGGGTGTCTCCATGGGCTTCTCTTTCCCTATGAGCGAGCGGTTCCATAGCTGCTTAGTGACTGTAGGCACGGCAGCGGACTGTAACTGTTTGGGTTTGTTTGCTCTCCGCTCTGGCCCTGATCTTTGTGGCGTCCCCGGTGCGGGTCGCGGCGCCAAGCGGCGCTTCTTTCCAGACCCGCGTCAGTTGCAAATTACAGAGTTTGTTTTAATAAATATTTGGTATATGGCGGTTTTTTTCCCGCCACGGCTCTGTAGCTCGGTAATTGACTTTCTACCAAGCACATCTGCAAGCTCAACCCTTTAATCTATTTGAAAAGCACACTTTTAGGTCCTTCTCTCCTTGTGCCTGTACCTGTAGCTGCGCCGCACTCTCTGTTGGGCGCAGCGCTGCCGCGCCGCGGTGAAATCAGCCGGGACAGCGTGCTGTGTTCACGTGCAGAACATACACAATCGTTCTGCGTTGACAAGAGATCTGTGTTTGCTTTCATTTCTACGTTAGATATGCAAGATGCCTTTAGCTGTCTTGGCTCGAAGCGTCTGAGAGGAGCTGGAGCTCAAGATGAGAACCAACAAGGTGTACAAGCTCGTCATACATAAGAAGGGATTTGGAGGCAGTGGTCAGTATCTCCTAGCTCATTGCAGTGACACCAGCACTCATTTAATTGAAAGCAATTGTTTTATCGATTGTTTTAACAAAAGAGTGAAGGTAGAACTTTGATGTAACAAGCAATATTGCCAGCCAGAGTTTGGAAAGCTCTTTCTAATAACAGGATACAGCAAAATAAATGAACTTTTATTGGAAGAAGCCAAGATTGTATCTAAAAATAAAATTGCTTTATTTTTACTTCCTCCCCTTTTGTTGCAACACTTTTCTCTTAATCAGGTGTTTCAGTAACCCTAATGAGTGACATATATGTCAGTGATTTATGACTGCACACAGATGTGTTTCTGAGCACTAATAACAGTGCCACTGATTGGATTGCTCCCTACTTCTAGACTTACAGCACAGTGATAAATCTTGTTGAGATTCTATAGCTGTCTACTTTCCTGCTGGTGTTTGTTGTATGAAAAGTACAAAAAATGATTCTGGTTGCCTAAATGAGGCACAGTCTTTTACTGAACACTTCTTTTGTGAAAGTTCTTTTTCTGAGTTGTTTGTGCCTGCAAGAGTGACTGATCTGAAGTGGCAGGGTAGGAACCCTGTCATGTGGTGAACAGAAAGCATTCTGCTGATGTGTTCATCTTGATTTGGTGTATTTATACGTGCTGAGCTATTGTATGCAAACATGGAGGTGTTTGTGTTTGGTACATATCTGTTCACTGCCTTCATTCATTTATGTCTTGTAGATGATGAACTGGTGGTGAATCCTAAAGTATTTCTTCAAATCAAGCTGGGAGATGTTGTGGAAATTGCCCATCCCAATGATGAATACAGGTGAATTCTCTTTGCTGGTGTCAGTGGTGTTGGAGCACTGAAAGGATCTGTTCATGTGTAGTGGTTTCTAGAGTGAGAGGCTCTCAGGGCTGACATAACTTTGCTTGAGGATGCTGCCATGATTTTTTTCTGCCTAAAGAGATGTTAAGAGGTTAACTTTAGTGAGAGTGCTTCCTTAAATTTATGGAATTCTTTGGATATGGTGTTAGTTTGCTGATCTTCCATAGGCCAAGTAGCACCTGAATATAGAATGGACAATATCTGTGTCCTCTTCCTAGATCTGCTGTTACCTAAGGATTATTCTCCTGTCCTACAGTATATCCTTGGCAAAATTAAAATTTTGTGGCATTGTTGTATGAACCTGTTAATCCTGCAGCCCATATCTGAAAAGCAGTGGTACACTTGTGTGAGGATCTGAGAAGTTCTTGTGCGACCTAATTTCACATTTGTAGTACCATCTTTACCTCAAGAGTACCTTATAATTGTGAAGAATGTAAGGAACAAGGCAGAGAGACGGGTGGAGAGGGTGGTGTATGAAGCTTTCTAGAAAATATTAATGTTTCTTTAGCTTATCCTGTGGTCTATGTCACGAAATAGTTTTGAGTGTGTGATTTTTACGAGAGAGCCTGTTGGTATCTCAACTTGTCTGCCTTTTTTATCTTCTCCATTCTAGTCCCCTGCTTCTACAAGTGAAGTCACTTAAGGAAGATTTGCAGAAAGGTAAAACTCTAGATTTATGCACAGTAAAATCATAGGAAGGGTGACGTGCCTGGGCTGTAGCTGTGATTGGCTAATGTGTTGTGTATTTTAATGTCACAAGAAAATCAATGCTTTGTCTGTTTAGCAAGGGAAGGATTAGTATTTTAACAGCAAATTGGCAGCGAGTTCTAAATCTGCTTTTGTTTGAGTAATGCGAGTATGATTTAAAGAAACTTGGCTTTTTAGCCTGAAATTTGTATTTCATGACAGTCTCCCAGTGTTGTTTTTGTGCCTGTAAACACTTGGAGGCTGTTGGGGACATTCACCTCTCTGCTGTCCTCTCTCGTTGTGCGGCAGAGACCATCAGTGTGGATCAGACCGTTGCCCAAGTGTTCCGCCTGCGGCCCTACCAGGATGTCCATGTCAATGTTGTTGACCCAAAGGTATGTGGGTTTGCCACTTGTTTCCACCCATTGCATCACTTGACTCAAATCAGAGTCCTGTGACTTTCCATCTGCAGTAGTCTGGGGGAAAAAGGCATTTATTTTTTATTGAAAGATATTTAGTCTTCTTCGCAATGAAAATGAGCCTTAGACTTCTGAATTATTTGTTGGTTTGTTATGTGTTTCTTCTCTTCCTACCTTCTCTGCTCCCTTTTTGAGCTCCATGATCCTGCTTCAACAGTGCAGTAGAAATGTAGACATTTCACTTATTTTTAAAATTCAGAAGTTCATGAGAACCAGGCACAATAAAGACAAACAGAAAGTGACCTAGTCAAAAGCAGAGCCATGGGCTGGATTTGCATTATTTGATGCCACAGAGCCTCTTACAGAGAGGCATTTCCTGTAAATGTCCCATCTATTAAAAGAGCTGCAGTCAGAAGTTACATTCTGCACAAGACAAAAATCTGCAGGAAATGAAGCCTCCTTAATGTTGTGAACAATGGTAGTAATTTGTTTTATTTCAGCTTCCAGTCTGCACTGAGACCTGTAGTACAGATTTAGTCCTTGGGCTTTTTCTGGTCACATTGTGCAATGTTTTGCAGCTCCCAGTAGGTGAGGTACTGCACAACTTTGGTATTTATTTGTATGGGCTTCCCCTTTATCTAGCAGTTTTAGGGAAATTAACTAGCTTTTGCATGGCCCTTCTTGTAACATTTGGTTACTAAATGAACAGATCGGTGGGCCCTACTTAAAAACAGCCAGTAAAATCTGAGCAGTGTTTTTCATCCATTTCCCAGGAGGTGACCTTGGACCTGGTGGAGCTGACATTTAAAGATCAGTACATTGGGCGTGGGGATATGTGGCGACTGAAGAAGAGTTTGGTAAGGCCCCTGCTGCCCCTGGGCAGGGTGCAGCTGATGAACCTTGTGTTTTGCTTACTGTGAAAGAAAAGAAATGCTTTACAAAATGCAGAGAACCAAAGACAGTGCCAGCAGCTCCTGAGGATCTTGTGCTGTGAGTGGCACATCAGAGTTGGAGAAATGGATGTAAATGTCTCGTAGAAAAGCCATCATTTCCTACTCCACTGCTGTAAAGTTGATTACTGCCTTGGGCATTGAAAATGCTGTTCAGAGTTTTTTTGCTTATGTTCTGAATTTTAGTGATTAACTACATTTGGAAGGAATTGAATCCAAGTGTTTTTCAAGTAGAAGTATGCTGAGAGTATCCCTTAATAAGCAGCTATTAGAATATCTTCTGCCTGCACCTCTGAAGTGCAGTCTTCTGCTTCTCTAAGTGCACTGAATTAGGCACATGATCCCATTTAGAGTTTATCTGTGTTAAAAGTGATTTTCTGTTATCTATTACAGAGGTTCTGTAGGCTGAGCTATTAGTACTAACTACACTGAATGGATTTTATGACTTCTGCTGTAAAAATCACATTTGAGTGCGAGTGGTTTTTTTGTACATTGTTCTTTCTTCACACTCTGAGCTTGCTCTTCTTCTGACACATGTAACTCTTCTTTCCTAGGTCAGCACATGTGCATATGTCACCCAAAAAGTCGAATTTGCAGGTATCAGGTCAGTGCCTCTTGTTACTTATTGCTTTGGCTTCATGAGTTTTAAGTATCTAACTGGAGACTCTTCTCTGAAAAATCCTTTGTGTTTCATTGTTCTCTTCTTCATCTACAGATTTGTGTCTGCACCATGGGGTGGGGGAAGGCTTCAATCTGATTTGGGGTAAAAGAAACTGATAGTAGGGCAGCCAGCTACACTCTGATGAAGGCCAGATAGTTTTCTTTTTATCTCTTAGAATATTTACTCCCCTTCCCAAGCTGTATTAATAGTTGAAGGGATTACTTCAGTTGCTTTTGGGGTGATACAGGTACAAGGAAATGTGTGAATGCAGAGGGAAATGGCTGGTTGACATCTTTTGGGTTAAACCTCGTGTTTTAACCAAATAAGTCATCCTTGAGTGCAGATTTTGGTACATCTCTTACTTGCTCAAATACTGATTCTCTAATCTTCATATTCAAATATTCTGCACTTCTTTTCTTCCAGGGCCCAGGCAGGTGAACTGTGGGTAAAGAGTGAGAAAGTCACCTGTGGATACATCAGTGAGGACACACGGGTAAGAGTTCAGGAAACAGGGGGAAAGCAGTTTTTTCCTTTCTTTTCCTTGCCAGGATTTTTGTAGTTCTATCTTGCCTGCAGATTAGTATGGATCATTGGAATTGATTGTGTTGTAAGGTGAAGAATGGCAATAAGTTCAGGACAATGAGTCATAATTAAACTTCAGCTCTGCTGAGCTGGCAGCACTAGGAATGACTTGTTAGAGGGGAAGTTCCCTGTGATGCAAGGGCCACAGTTGTATAAGTTACTGTGTAGTTAACCTCTTCATTTGGACCTTCTAATGAAGGTACTTGGTTTTAAATCAGGTCTTGCATTCCTTTGCAGGTGGTCTTCCGCTCCACTTCTGCCATGGTTTATATTTTTATCCAGATGAGCTGTGAGATGTGGGATTTTGATATTTATGGTATGTAGGTAACTGACCTGCCTGTGACTGTGGATGATAGCAGCTGTCCTTTCTGCCCCTACTGCAAAACTGCCACTACCAGCAAACTAAAATATCCTGCCTTTGGCCTAAGCAGTGCTCCAGGGTGTGTTGTGGTCTTTCCTTAGATCCTTCCTTGCAATGCCACCCATTTCTGTCCCTGGCTGTGCCATCCTTTTCCTGTCCCTGTAGAGCCTGGGTACCTTTACCTCAGCCACGAAATCACTGTGAGCATTGGAAAGGTTTTCTATGGATATGAACATGTTGGGTGGTGAGGGCAGGTGCAAGTTTGGGAATTCTGAAGTCAGAACTGTGAGGAAATCCTGTGCAAAGAGGACCCTGATGGTTTAGATTTCTCTTGACATTGCCTTACTGAGGAAGTGAAACCTGCCTGAGCCCAGGTTGAAGTTGGTGACTTCAGTTGGAAGTATTACAACTTTAGGCCTTAAGAATGAGTCACTTCTCTGTGTCATCCTATTTTTTTTTTTCTGGCTTAATTCTTTAGCAAACCTCTTGCCACTTCCTTTGACCATGTGTTTAGGCATATGGAACTGGGCAATTATTCAAATCAGAGCAGGGGATCAGTTGTGCATTCTATGCCTAAAAGACAGTACAGATGCTTTCCCAGCATGCTGCAAATGTGTTGAAAAAATGAATTAAAGGTCAGATCCTTCTGGCAGTAAGAGTCATGTTTACATCCTCTGAAAAAATGATACTTTTTAATCTTTTTATCATCTTATCTTAGTGATATTGCCCTTTATTATGCACACAGCTGCTCACATTTTAATGAATATAATTGTCCTAGAATCTTAGGGTTAGATATGCCCCATAGTTGAGGTAACTATTGTTATCTGATGCTTGGGAGATTTTTATTTTGCAGGGGATTTATACTTTGAGAAAGCTGTGAATGGTTTCCTTGCTGACCTCTTCACAAAATGGAAGGTAAATAGTTAACTGAGTTCAGTTTTAATTTTTTATTTTTCTGGAATTGTTAGGGGCCTTTCTCTGAACAGTAACACATCAGAATATCAAATTGCTGTGGGTATAAACAAACTGTGTCAAATGTCTGTTTTCTTAACAAAAATCTTGGCAACCACAGAGTGGAGCTTCTTTAGAGACTAGTAGAGAGTGCTCCTGGTAAATGTGATATAGCCAAGCAGCACAGAATCTGCAGGACACACCATTTTGTTATTTCAGAGAGCACTAATGCAGATCCATTAGTGCAACAGTCTAGCTTTTGTTAGTTACCTTTGTTTCTAGGTGTGAGGGAAGAGAGGCTGTTGCTACAGGTGTATATACACAACTTTCTACCAAATGTGACTTTTAAGGTTTTGTTTTTGCATTTGTTCTTCCTGGACAGGAGAAGAATTGCAGCCATGAAGTGACAGTGGTTCTATTTTCAAGAACATTTTATGAAGCAAAATCTATAGGTATGCAATTTCTCTATTTTCATGTTTCCATTTTTAAACTTGTCTTATCTCCTGAAAGCTGATCACAGGTTGACAGGGACTTTTTCTGTTTTTTTAATTGCCATATTCAAAGTATTCTCTATCAAGCACAGTGGGTACACAGCCATTGTTATGAAAGTACTGCAGTGGAAACCTTACATAGAAGAATGTTGCAAATTTTCCTCATCGTACTCAAGCTGTCATATTGGTTTAAAAGCAGTTTTTATATTGTGTAGGAGGTCTGATATTTCTCCAAGTATTTTGGTTTTTTGTTTGCTTACTGAGGGCTTTTTTGAGGGTTTTTTTTTTGTTTATTTTTAATGGAAATAACAACTTCTTACTGGAAAAGATGAGTCATTTCTATACAAGAGCATGAGATAGTATGTGCTTTTCCTTCCATTTCAGATGAGTTTCCTGAAACACATCGTGCATCAATTCGGCAGGACCATGAGGGAAGATTTTATGAAGATTTTTACAAGTAGGCTTTCCTCCCAATTCTTTTCACCTCTTGTCCCACAGTGTGTGTGCAGCCCAATGCACCCTTTTGTGCATTTCTTTATAGTTTGCTCACCCCTTCTCACTTCCCCTCATGGCTTCCTTTCATGGGCCTCACCAGGTTGTGTTTTTTCTAGGGTTGTAGTTCAGAATGAGAGGCGGGAAGAGTGGACCTCTTTACTTGTGACCATTAAAAAGCTTTTCATCCAGTACCCTGTGTTGGTACGACTCGAGCAAGCAGGTACAAGACTCCTGCTTTCCCTGCTTTTATCCTTTGCTCTCTCTTTTTTTGTTAATTTTTAGCTTGTCAGTAAACTGTCCAGTTTCAGTTGGAGTCTGGTGTCATGCTACTTAGTGCTCTCCTGGCTGGGCAATGTATTTTTCTGTAGGTTTTTTATTATATAAAGCTAGTATACAGAAATGATGATTTTTTTTTTTTTTCCCTTCTGAATACTTTTCCAGAGGGCTTTCCTCCAGGTTACAATTCTACCTCAGCACAAGGGAACTACCTGGAGGCGATAAATCTTTCATTCAATGGTAAGTTATGAGCAATGGATTAAAATATACAGGGGAAGAACCATTCAAGCAGCTGCTGGTAAATGGCTGTGGACTTCTGGTACTTTTTCCTTAATATTGTGAAGAGGAGGGGAATATTGGGTGGTCACCTGTTGCATTTTATCTTCTTTTTACCAGGGTTAGGATTAAATGTGCGAGATGGTATTTCATGTTCAGACTTTATTAATCCTTATCTATATTACAGTCTCACAAGTTGTGAGTTCTACAGCACTTCTAGCTAACAAACTAAAAATGGAGCCCCATCTCTCTCTCTCTGTCTCCAAGGCCTTTAAAGGATAAACTGTCCATTTAAGAAATGACACCTAAATTATTTTTGCTTCTAACCTAATAACCAACCAGCTGTGGCCCGCAATGCGGATTTTTCTATCCAATTACAAAACACCACCCAGACCCATGAAGGAGGTGAAAAAGGACTGGCTTCTGCCCTGAAACCTTCATCTTGCTTTATATGTATTACTATATTCTAAAACCTTAAACTCTAAGTTTTCCACCACACGATATCACACACTTCTATTCCAACTACACACCCACAATCCCAGTGCTGTCATTCAATTTTAGAAGCCTTTTCCACGGGCTCAGGTCACATGCAGTGTTTGCTTGGGGGTCAGTGCAGAAAGTCTAAAAATCTCAGTGACCAGGGTTCCAACAGTCACCTGCCTTGCTCTGAAGAGAAACCTCCAGGGTGTTTTAAAAGTATTCCTGCCTTCTCTCTGGCAGTGTTTGACAAGCATTACATCAACCGCAACTTTGACCGCACGGGGCAGATGTCGGTGGTGATCACCCCTGGCGTGGGGGTGTTCGAGGTGGATCGGCTCCTCATGATCCTCACCAAGCAGCGCATGATTGACAATGGTAAACACCTGCCTGCAGTCTCCCTGAGGGCAAACACGGGTCTGGGAAAGATCCAACTTCTGCTGGCTGGGAAAAAGTCTCTACTGTGAGCTGTGTGCTCTGGGAGGAAGGGTTACAGCTGCAAGACTTGTGTCTGCACTTCATGTTGAAATGAGCAGATTTTCAGAGTACTTACAGGCATTTGCTTTCTTTTGTTTGTGATAGAGAGCTTCACCTGTCTGTGCAAACTTTTCTCTTAAAGAATAATCTTGCACGAGTTGCATTAGTGTAGAAAAATCATTTCTTATATCCCCACAGGTATTGTTGTTTCGTAACCATACCATGGGGCCATTAACTACCATTTTTCAGTATTATTGCCTCTTATAACATGATGTAAATGCATATTGGGTCTTCAATTCAAACTGATGATCTATTTTGTCTTAGCATATCAATCCTGCTTGGTTGACAGCTGAGCTCTGCTGTTGTCTGTTTACAGGGATCGGTGTGGATTTGGTGTGCATGGGAGAGCAACCCTTGCATGCTGTACCACTCTTTAAGGTAAGGCTGCTTTCCCTTCTCTCTGTTCCTGCTACAAATGTTACTCATTTTGTGACTGGCAGTTAGTTGGGTGACTGGCAGTTTGGTGACTGGCTGTTAATTGCTTCTGAATTCCTCTTACAGCTCCATAATCGCTGTGGCCCTGGTGACTCACGAATGGGTGATGACTACAATATCCCACACTGGATAAATCATAGGTAGGTGAATTCTATCAGCTTTTGCTAAACATTTCTGCTTTGCTTTACTCTTTTTAATCTCTTGAATTGTCTTTCTTCTTTCACTGTTTATCTCCTCTGCTTTCCTTGCAAAGCAAAGGAAATATTACATTACTTTTGGAGAACTCTAGGCATTAATGCAACCTAACAACAATGACAGAGTTTTCAAACAGCTAGTGTGAGTCGCTACAGTTGTGTAAATCAGAATGAGTTGTGTAAATGTCATGGTGGAAGTGGATGTCTTTCTGTAGAAAGAGAAAATGAGCTGGGCAATGCAGGTGTTAAGCATATTAAGAAGTGTCTAGGCTGAGGCTGTACGAGTGTCAAAGCCCTGTCCTTAGGGAAAAAATAGCTTCTCTCAACCATCCCTCAGTGTTTTCCATACTTTTTTTATGCACAGAAAGGTATCCCATTTTCTGTATCCAATAGCTGACTCAGGTTCCTGGTCTGTTTACTTTGTAGTAAACCAACTGTGTTGAGTTTTTAGGGCCACATTGTTTCTTCTTTCAGTTTCTACACATCCAAAAGCCAACTCCTGTGTAACAGCTTCACTCCACGGATCAAGCTGGCAGGAAGGAAGGTGGGAACCTTTCTGATTTATATTCCTTACTAATTTGTCAGATCCCACTTCTCAATCAAGCATCACAAGTATTCCAACAGCTGGAGCTAAGTTTCTGTGTTAAAAGGCTATGAAAGCAAAGCTGCAAGGTTTGTTGTAGGGATTGTGAATGAGAGACTAGTTTGTAGGTCTTTCCTTTCTACATAAAACTGGGTGAGAAGTGTTTTAGCCACCATAAAAATTACTTTCATTCTGTAACAAAGAACTCTGTGGAGAGGAAGAAAGGTGTTGAGCACTGTGTTTTTCACACAGGTTTGTGGCCAAGTGTCAGTATTAAATATTTCTGAAGTTGTGTGGCTGCCTCACTGAGTCAGCAAGCTGAACTTCATCTGCTTGGTCACACTGGGGATATTTCCTTAGAACATGCTGACTGATTCCCTTCCCTATGTTTTTTCTGTTGCTTTCTCTTTTTTTTTTATTTTTTTCTTTCTTGTTTGTTTTTTTGATCACTTCATGCTTCCTTTGTTGGACTCTCCAGCCACTGACGGAGAAAGCAAAAAATAGTCGTGATGCCTGTGAGTAATTCTGCTCTGGAATGATCTGTCCCACTAACCCCCAGACTAACAAACAGCTGCAGTAACACAATGACACTTCAGCCCAAGGAAGGGACAATTGTTACAGAAAACCATCAAACCTGGATTTGATGCTTGGGATGCTAGTGTGCATGTGCCAGTTGGCTTCTTGGTGATTATTCATTTAGTGATTTAGTGTTTAGGATGTATGGGGGAAAGACAAAGTCAGCCAGCCTGATTCAGAGGCACCAACTTTGATAACTGAGCTGCTCCAGCTGCTCTGCTCATGGCACTTTGGGATTCCTTTTGGAGTAGATACTTTCCTTAGGGGTGAGAGGTGGATACTCTGACTTGAAGACCTTGAACATTCTTGAAAGAGGTTCCAGTGCTGTATGATTTTTATTTCAGCATTAGGAGCTCCAAAGGATGCTGAGAATGCCTTGCCTATCCAGGTGGATTATGATGGCTATGATGCCCAGGTGTTCAGGCTGCCAGGCCCATCCAGAGCCCAGCGCTGTAGCACTTTCAGGTGAGAGGCTGGGGAGTGCTCTGCTTCTGGAGCAGCCATGTTATGTGTGCTTGATACATCAAATACTTGGAGAAGTACAAGGAGAATTGATCTCCATATGCTCACAGTTGAACAAAAAGCTTCATCTGTACCTGATGTTCATGACTGGTTGTCTGGTGTTTTACTTCTAAAATAGTGGATGGGGTCTAGGAAAAGGCATAATTTTTTTTTTCCTTAAACCTTTAATTTTGTTTGAACTGGAATAAAGCTAGTCTTCCTAGCAAATTTTACAAGGGGGTTAAGAAAGTATTTGCTCATTAGACTTGCACAGAGTTGTAGAAATAGATTGTTTGATGCACTGCTTAGTAACTGGTGAACAGAGTGGCGAGGAATCCTCCCTGAAAATGATGCCTGTCTGAATGAGAGAAGAGGCAGAAAAGCTGGGTGCAGGTTCTCAGCTATTCCATGTCCTTTTGTCTGAGGAGAAAGGCTGATTATTCTCAGGTCCCAAATTCATTGAACAAACTATAAATTTCAATGTTTTTTTAGAAATGCAGGGTTGACAAGCTTGTTTTGAAGTACTTTTTTTGCTTTGCTTCATTCAGTAGTATTGCCTAACTCCGAGCATGTGGACTCACTTGTTAACATGTTAATATGTGCAGCCTGTAGGAACCAATGCTGAAAGATGCCAGCACAATTTAAATAGCTCATAATTCCAAGTAATTTCCCTATGGCTACACGTTCCTGGCACTGTAGGCTGAGGTCTGATATCTACTATAGGCCACATCTCCAGCAGGTTGGTGTAGTGTCTGTAGGATTGCAGGGGGAGTCAAGCAGGCCCATTCACAGCCCTTGTGCTGGAAGCATTGCAGTGTTCCTGTTGTGTTGTGTGATGCACAGTGT
>VXBB01017789.1:11298-21725 GCA_013399915.1 Illadopsis cleaveri | reverse complement strand
GGGCTCCGCCGCCCCCCCCCCAGCCTGGAGCAGCATCTTGTGTGCTGGGTCCTCCCGTACGGTGCCCCCAGCCCCGCCCGGGGCTGGCAGCTCTGGAAAGCCCGTTCTGCTTCCTGGCCAAGGTCACTGACGCAACAGGGAAGGTTCCCAGCTGGCACCTGGGGGAACAGCCAGTGCAGCTGCAGCCATGGCACCCNCGTTTGCCGCCTATGGGTGCACGGGAACTTTCGGGGAGAGCCTGTGTGTGGCCCCAGCCCCAAGGGAGTGGGGGTTCCCATGGCTACCGAGGGACAGCCCCGGGGGGTTCCTGGGCTCCATCGTCCCCCCCCCAGCCTGGAGCAGCATCTTGTGTGCTGGGTCCTCCCGTACGGTGCCCCCAGCCCCGCCCGGGGCTGGCAGCTCTGGAAAGCCCGTTCTGCTTCCTGGCCAAGGTCACTGACGCAACAGGGNCCATCAACTGCCCTGAGAATGAGCGGGGGCCCTTCCCCAAGATGCTGGCACAGGTACCTGAGCCCATGGGTTCAGGAGGATCCCTGGAGGACTGGGATGCCTCTCACCTCTCTTCCTGCCTCTNCGGGACTATCGCAGTGGGGCCGGGGGTGTTGCACGGACAGCTCCCCGGAGGTTCGGGGCAGAGCCGTGTCGCTCCATGGCCCTGCAGCCCCGCTCTCCATCCCACAGGACATGCTGATCTTCCCGGAGCATGGACACGGCCTCCAGCGGCAGAAGAGGGACTGGGTCGTCCCCTCCATCAACTGCCCTGAGAATGAGCGGGGGCCCTTCCCCAAGATGCTGGCACAGGTACCTGAGCCCATGGGTTCAGGAGGATCCCTGGAGGACTGGGATGCCTCTCACCTCTCTTCCTGCCTCTCTGCCAGATCAAATCCAACAAGGACAAGGAGACCAAGGTTTTCTACGGCATCACGGGGCAGGGAGCAGACACAACCCCCGTGGGTGTTTTCACTATTGTGAGGGAGACGGGGTGGCTGAAGGTGACAAAACCCCTGGACCGGGAGGAGAAGGATAAATACGTGGTGAGTGAGGGGGGCCTGTGGCGGGACGGGGAAGGTCCCAGGGACTGCACAGACACTGACTGTGCCCTTGCAGCTCTACTCCCACGCGGTGTCAGCCAACGGGCAGCCTGTGGAGGACCCCCTGGAGTTCATCATCACCGTCACTGACCAGAACGACAACCGGCCCGTCTTCACCCAGGCAGTTTTCCACGGCTCTGTGCTGGAGGGAGCTGAGCCAGGTGGGACCACTGCCACCACCTGGCAGGCAGCACTGGAGGGATGTGTGACAGGTCACCAATAACTACCTGCTCCAGGGACGTCGGTGCTGCGGGTGCTGGCCACCGATGCAGATGATGCCGTGAACTCCAACAATGGCGTTGTGGGCTATTCCATCCTGAGCCAGGTGCCAGAGAAGCCCCAGCCCGGGATGTTCACCATCGACAGCAACTCTGGGCTGATCTCCGTGGCCAAGCTGGGATTGGTAGCTGAGGTGAGCCCCGGACTCAGCCTCCATCAAGCTCATCTCCCATTTTTGGGTGACACAGCCTCTTGCCACAGGTGGTCCCTGAATACACACTGGAGATCCAGGCTGTCGACCAGGGGGGATACGGGCTGCAGAACACTGCCACCGCCCGCATCACAGTGCAGGTGAGATGCTGAGGCCCCCCGGTGCCCCGGCAGTGCAGAAGGACAGGGTGAGGCTGTGGTGAAGCCAGTGCTGGCTCCTGACAGCCCCACGTGCCCGGCTGCCACAGCACCGATGCGCTCCAGGTGCTTTCCAGGGTGGGAGGTGAGACTGGGACGGCAGCTGTGCTGTGGCTCTTCCTGGCCCAGTGCCCCAACTTCCCACCGGGCTCTGGGCCACCAGCCTCAGGGCCACGGTGCTGCCGGAGTGTGGGTGCTAGTGGGGATCCTGGGCACAGCTCCCAGTGGGAAGCCGCCCGTGCCGGCTCGGCCCAGCCGGGGAGGAGCACCCGGTTCTGCGGGAGCCCCGTGCCAGGATAGCGGCATCCAGCCACACCAGCTCCACGGGGAGAGGCCGTGGCACCAGGAAGGGAGGCCGGGGCTGGGGATGGCGTTTTGTGCGGAGTCACCGGCCATGGGTCCCTGGCTGAGTGGGACAGAGGACAGCCAGGTAAGCACAGCAGGGTGCCTCTGTGGCACCCCCACGTCGGCCAGTGCTGGTGTCAGGCTGGCAGTGGGAGCTGGTCTGGCTCCAGCGAGGCTGCCTGGTCCTGCCAGCTGCTGGGACGCAGCCCCGTACCGTGCTCCCACCCCAGCCTGGGAGCTCCAGGAGAAGAAGGGGCCTGGCTGCCCGCAGCAGTGTTGATCTTGATGCCAGACAGCTCCAGAGAGCTGGGCAGGGTCAATGTCCTCCTGCACGTGACACTGTGGGCAGGGATGGGGCTGCTGGGACGGGGCTGCTTCCTCATCGGGTTCAGGCTGGCTGCTGTGCTGTGCTGAGGCCCACCAGGACAGGCAGGTGAGCGGGGAGAGGGGTGCTGCTGTAAGCAGAGCCCTGCATCCTGGTGGGAACCAGCTGGCACCCACGCACAGTGGCTGCAGTGCCGGGGGCTGAGCACCACGGCATGGGAAGGACGTGAGTTTCCATATCCCAGCTCTGGGGAAGAGCGAGGTGCAGGGGCTTGGCTGCAGCACAGTCAAGGAGAAGGCAGATGGTGCTGCCAGGACAGGTCCCAGCCCTGCTTCCCCCTCTGCCACAGGCTGACAGCATGTCTGAGGTGGGAAACGGCACCCTGACCACCCACGTGCTGAACACGGCCTCGGGGCTGCCGGCAGCCGGCCTTGTCCTGCGCCTGGCCCAGCTGCAGGAGCCGGGGCCGCAGTGGACGGAGCTGGCACAGAGGTAGGAGAGCTGGTGGCACCAGAATGGGACAGGGACAAATGTGAGCTTGGCCAAAGGCTCCTGGCACAACTGGCTGCCCAGCCTTCACCTGGAGTGTGTTTGCTGGTGGCAGGGCTGGTGCTTGGGGGTACAGCCGGAGCAGGTTTTGGGAGTTGGGCAGGGCTCTGTTTCGGGGTACAGCAGGACTGGCTTGCCCTGGTTTCAGGCGCACGGATGCGGATGGGCGCTGCCAACCCCTCCTGGCACCGGGACAGGCCAAGTCTGGCACCTACAAGCTCCACTTTGAGACAGCTGAGTACTGGCAGGGACAGGGGCAGACCAGCTTCTACCCCTTTGTGGAGGTATGGAATGTGGGGAGACTGGGACAGCTGACACACAAAGTCTGGGGGCTGGGGCCAGGCTCAAGGGGCTGTACTCCCCAGGGCCTCACTACAAGAGGAGAATTCCCACTGCTGTCTCCTCACTCTCCCTCAGGTCGTCTTCATCATCACCAACCCAGCACAGAAGCTCCATGTCCCGCTGCTGATCAGCCCCTACTCTTACACAACATACCGGGGCAGTTAGAGGGGCACAGCCTTCCCCTGGGGACACAGGAATGACGCCACTGACACCATTAAAAGCTCCAAACAGCACCATTTGTCTCAAAAAATCGCCTTCCACTTTCGGGGGGACAGAGGGAGCCCCCAGGGGCAGCCTGGTGGGGTGGGTGGGACACCTGGAGTCCTCCAGCTGTGGTCTCCCTTGGGGAGAGAGGTTCCTAAAGATGCTCACTGGTGTCTGTTTATAGACACGGAGCAGGAAAAGAGCACAGCCCCACTACCAGTGTGCCAGTGGGACCCTCAGTGCTGCCAGCATCAGGTGGGCACTGAAACAAGTCCAGCAGGGCCCTTTCCCAGTTCCTGCCCTGGGAAGGGGAAGGACAGTGGCTGGAAACCCAGGTTGTCCACAGGGATGCCAAAAGTTGTCAGCTTTGCCTTGAAGGTCTGCAGCATGTCGTTGTGTGCCTGCGAGGAAAGGGTCCCTTTCAGCCCCTCTGTCAGCAGAGAGGAGCTCTCTGCACCCCACAGTATCATTTCCAACCCCCAAGCCAAAGCCATGGAATCACAGAATCATTTGGGTTGGAAATGCCTCTAAGATCACCGAGTCCAATTGTTCCCCCAGCAGTGCCAAGGCCAGCACTAACCCACATCCCCAAGTGCCACATCCACACGGCTCTTAAACCTCTCCAGGATTCCTCCCCGCCCTTACCTTGCAGACTCGGGCCAGCTGGAGCTGCAGTTCATGGATGGTGGCATTCTTGGAACTGAGCACATCCTGCAAGGGGAGATTGGGATGAGGCTGCCCTGGCCAGCCCTGGGGACACGATGGCCGTGCCGCGGGCGGGTGTGGCGTGGCAGAGCACACGGAGGAGCTGCAGCTCGAGCAGAGCAGCCAGCAGCAGGGCCTGGCAGGTGGCCACCACCCTGCCCCCTCTGAGTGGCACTGCCAGGGACAGCCAGCCCCAGGCAGGGACAGGGAGCTCCCACATGAACACCACAGCCAGAACACCACAGCCATCCCAGTCGGCCCCGCTGCGTGGGGAGTGCTGGCAGCACCTGCTCCAGCAGCACCACCCTGCTGCCGCGGCACCACGGGAATTACAGAGAGCCAGGCTCCCCGAGGCAGCTGAGAGGAGGAATTCAGGGACCCCAGCAGCTGCAGGAGAGCCCGACGCCAGTGATGCCATCCCAGGAATGTGTTTTCCTCCCACCTGCTGGGAGGTGACACATCCGCTGCCTGTCCCATAGGTCTGGTATGAATCCCAGAGCATCCCAGAGCTTCCCTGACTCCCCCTGCAGCAGGGACCTGGGTGGGGACGAGCAGGAGGGCACCAGGTGGTGGAGCCCTCGTTCCCTGTGTCTGTACCCAACCCGCAGCAAGCACTGCTCCCTGGCTCCAGCTGCGGCAGGCTGCAGGAATGTGGGTCTCCAGGCTCTCTGCAGAGGTATTTTTAGCACGGCAGACACCGCAGAGCCCCAGGATCCTGTCTGCACTGTCCCCATGGCCAGGCAAGGCTCACCAGGTGCACACACCCCCTGCACAGAGTCCCTGAGTGTCACTGGACCAGCTGTGTGGCAGCACAGAGTGCTGGCACTGTGATGGAGCCTGCGGTCATGCTCCTCAAAACAGGCCCCACCTGAGGGACAGATCAGTGCCAAACTCTTGACACCCACACGTTCCACTCTTGAGGCACAGCTGAGTGCCCTGCAGCACCACACGTGGCCCTGGGAGTGCTGGGAATGAGTGATGTGCCACCTACAGCCATGCACGATGGGGACTGGTGTGTTCCAGGGGCAGAAGGCACCCCACAGTGGGCTCTGCCCCCCAAATCCAGCCCTTGCTGAGCCCCAGTACCTCCAGCTTGTGCGAGACCAAGGAGAGAGCGCTGGGGTCGAGGTTGGAGGCTGTGATGACCTCACTGAGCTCCACCTCCTTCTGCTCCAGGAGGTTGAGAAGTCCCTTCAACTTCCGCTCCAGGAGCAGGTTCTTGAACCCCGTTTTTTGCTGCACCTCGTTAATGGCTTTGGTGAACTTCTGATAGAGCTCGTCTCGCTCTTCCTGGACCTGCTCCAGGAGACAGCACAGTGTCACAGCACCCTCAGCACCCCGGGGGACACAGGGACCTGCACAAGGCTGACTGGGGTCTGCGTAATGGTGTGGAGCACAAACAGGGCAGAAAACTGGTCCAGCAGCTCAGCCCGGCCGTTCCTTACGGCACCTGCAGCCCACAGGGAAGGCAGGTGCTGCAGCACAGCTTCTCCCCCTCCCTTCTTCCCTCCCTCTCTCCCTCCCTCCATGGTACAGCACCTGCACTTCTCCCTCCTCCTCCTCCCCTCCAGGCATGGAATGCCCCAGCAGGCTCCCTGCAGCACTAATTCAGACCCCAGCGAGGGCCCCCGGCACATGGGGGTCTCTCCTCTCATCCCCACAGCTGGCAGCAGTCCCTGGCTCACAGCTAGTTAATAAGTGTCCTAATTAGGACACAGTCTCTCCTCCAAAGCCTATTTCTGAACGCTCCGAATCTGGCGCTGTCTTAATGATGGATTGTTAATGAGGCCTCGGATCAATGTTCATAATTCTGGGGATTTCTACGAATTGCAAATGAGCTCTCTCCTGCCTCAAAAGATTTATCTGGGTTAGTGGGGGGGAGCACTCAATCTGTAGGGCTCTTCCCGAGCACCCCAGAACAACGAGGGAGCGACCCTGGAACTCTGGCAGAAGGAGAGGCCAGTGGAAATCCCCCCTATCTGTGCTCTGCCCCTGCAGCCCCGGCAGCCCGGGGGCCCCGCTGGAGCGTGCATGATTGCTTAGCAAAGGACAAGGCCAGGCCTGTCTGCTGACCGTGGGAGAGGCTGGAGCTGGGAGCAGCTTTGCTGGGAGCAGCGGTTATCACCCGCCTCTGGATTAGCTTTGGAAAGCCCTGGGCTAAGCACGGGCCCTGCTAAGCCCCACGCCCCCACATCCCCGAGGGTTTGGAGAAGGTTTGGAGAGGGAATAGGATGCCCAGCCCTGCCTGCAGGTCTCACCTTACTGAACCTCTGCTCCAGCACCTCGTGTTCCCACTGAAGGTCCTTCAGTTCCTTCTGGGTGATTTTCAGATGGGCTTTGGAGTTCTGGGAGTGGGAAGGGAGGGTTAAAGAGCACAGGATTGCCTGGGAAGTGTTGGAGATGTGTTCTGGGAAGGGAGGAGAGTGAGCAGCAGAGAGAAAACCAGGCAGCACTCACACCAACCCCCCTGCGGTAGGGTTGGTCTCCTTTCCAGTCTCTCTTTGGATGCCCAGCTGAGATCCCACAAATACACAGCAAGCAGAACAGGATTTGCTTTGCCCAGCAATCACAGCACACCAAGGTCAGTGTTTTCTCTCCAGGAACAAGCCCATGAAAGGACAGAGTTGGCCACTCACCATCAGGGCCTCCTTGTCCCTGTAATAGTGAACCAACTTCTTTTGCAGCTCGGCCACCTGCTCCTGGGCCTCCTGCAGCGGCTCTGTCAGCCCCTTGTTCTGGAGTAGCACCTCTGCCTTCTCCTTTTCCAAGACAGCCTCTCTCTTCTTTAGGTCTTCCACCTGCTCCTGTTCTTGGGAACACAAGTGCTGACTCCTGGGAGCTGCCCAGCCCCTCAGAGTCCCCCACACCCTCAGGACACCCTCCCCACTCATGTGCTGGTGGACACTGACACCTGGGAACTGCCAGATCCAGCTGACACCCTGGCAGGAGCAGTCCCTGGGTGGAAGGGTGACATAGGGCTGGCCATACCTTCAGGAGGTTGATGAGTGTCAGGTTTTTGGCAGTGATATCATTGTAGTAGTTCTTGATGGCACCAAAAGCCCCCTCATGGTTCCCCATCAGCTCGCTGATCTGGTTGTTCTTCCTCTCCTCCAGCTCATGGATCTCCGTCTTCCTCCGCAGGTCCATCTCATCCCTCAGTGCCTGCATCTTCTTGGTGTACTTGGCCTCCATCTCTGGGAGAAAATTGTCAGAGCTGGGAAAAACCAGCTGAAACTGGGGAGGAAAACTGGACCAGAACAGGGAAGGGAGAAAAACCAGCCATAACTGAGGGAATACTCGCCAAAACTGTGTGGGTTGGGACCAGCTGGAACCTGGGAGGGAAAAGCAGCCAGAACTGGACAGCAAACTGGACAGATTCGGGGAGGAAAAGCAGCTGGAACTTGTGGGGAAAACTGGCCAGAACCTCAGGTGGGGGAGATCAGCCAGAACTGGGGTGGGAAGCTGACCAGAACTGAGAGAAAAAAGTAGCCAGCACTGGGACGGGAAAAATAACCAGAAGTGGGGAGAACCTGCTCCCATTTGCTCAAGGTGCTGCTTGGGAACCAGAAGCAGCTCTCCCTGTCATGCTCCTGTGGAATCTGCCTCATGCCCTGACCTTTGGTCTGCAACTCGAAGTCGCTGCGTAGCTGGGCCATCTCCTCTTCGTGTTTCTGTGAGGAAGAAACTCAGTGTTGGAAAAAACAACCAAATCCCAAGCCAGCCCATCCCCAGGGATTGCCTCCTGCTCTTTGGGAAAGGATTCTGATCCCATGTTGATGCAAGCAGTGGTTTGTAGGTTCTCCAGCTGCTCTCACAGCTCCCCACTGTGGGAGAGGGGTAACCCAGGAATCCCTTTTCCCCATTCCTGCACCAGAAATTCTATCTCACCCCACAGAGAGTCAGCGAGGCAAGATCCCACTCCTGCTCCCTCCCTGGGGATGAGGCACCTCACAGGTGGCTCCAGCTCAGCCAGGGACGTACCAAGGAGAGGTTTGTAATGGCTGCCTCATTGGCCACCTCCTGCTCCTTCAGCTTTATGTTCAAGGAGCGTTTCTCTTGCCACAGCTCCTGCTCCTGGTCCCAGTGATCCTTCTGGGCCCGCCTCAGGGACAGGACTCCCTCTGCCTTCAGCTCTGTCAGGTTCTCCTGCTGCTCGTGCAACAGGTGCTTCACCTTCTGCTTGTACACCTAAGGACAGGCCAGAGACCGGGTGAGTGGCTCAGCAGGAGACACCCGGAACTGGGATTCCTGGATCACATCCTGCCCAGCTCCCCTCCTCCTCAGAGCTGCCCAAGGCTCACCTGGAGCCCTTCAGCCCCACCTTGATCTCCAGCTGGTGCCTCTCCTCCGCCTCCTCCATCTCCCGGTCCCGGTTCCGCAGCTCAGCTTTCTTCTCCTCCAGCTCCTGGCGGGTGATTTCCCAGTAGCTCTGAATCCTGTTACACTCCAGCTGGAAGGAGTTCCGCTCCTGCCGCTCCCGGTCCAGCTCCTCCCGGAGACGCACCATGTGCTCCAGCACCTGCCAAGCCAAGAGCAGGAGACAAGTAAGGGGGAAGGGAGGCCTTTGGAGACTCCATGTCCCAAGCCCCGCAGGACATGGTGGTTGTCACTGGAGTGGAGCTGTGGAGGTCCCTGACTGAACCCAGCAGCTTCTAGAAAAGGAGTCACAAAACCTCATCTGACTGCCCACAGCCTGGGGTGGGGTTCTGGCTCGCAGTGTCCAGTAACACCATTCTCAGGTGCTTAGACACTTCTGGTTCATGGAGTTGTTTGGGTTGGAAAAGCCTCTAAGATCAAGTTTAAGCATTCCTCCAGCACTGTCAAGGCCACCCCTAACCCATGTCCCCAGATGCCACATCCACATGACTCTTAAATCCTTCCAGGGATAGGGGCTACACCACTGTCCTAGGCAGCCTGGGCCAGGGCTGGACAACTCTTTTCAGGAAAAAATTTTCCCAATATCCAACTTGAACCTTCCCTGGCACAGCTTGAGGCTATTTCCTCTTGTCCTGTCTGTGTGCCCTGGGAGCAGAGCCCAATCCTGCCTTGGCTGTCCCCTCCTGTCAGGGAGTTGTGCAGAGGCAGAAGGTCCCCCCTGAGCCTCCTTTTCTCCAGCCCCCTCAGCTCCCTCAGCTCCCTCAGCCACTCCTTTGCTCTGGACCCTTCCTCAGCTTCATTTCTCTGGGCATGCTCCAGCTCCTCAGGGTCTTTCTTACTGTGAGGGGCCCCAAAATTCCAGGTGTGGCCTCAGCAGTGTCCACAACACAGGGCTGGAGAGCAGAGGGATGTGGAAGCTGCTCCTTCCAGGAACAGCAAGAATCCCTCAGCCTCAGACAGGCGTCAGTGATGCAAACTCCGGCTGCTCGTCCCTGTCACCCTCTGCACCTGTTGTCTCCTCAGCTGGGGCCAGGCGCCACGCAGGGGTCCCCAGAGCTGTTCCTACATGTTCTTACCCCTCCTCCCCGGGGGTGGCCCGGGGGACCTCTCACCTGCTCCTTGCTCATCTCCTCCGGGGCCAAGGCATCCACCACCGCCGCGCCTTTGCCCCCTTTCCCTTTCCCTGCTTTCTTTTTGGGTGCCTGAGGACAGAAAGCCAAGCACAGGAGGTGAACGGGTGAGGAGGAAGCTGTGCTGCTCAGGGCCCCCGTGCCGGCCCCGGAGCATCCCCGCTGTCACGGTAGGGACGGGGCGACAACGGCAGCACGGAGCCGGGGCCACCGGGAGCAGCCTGGAAGAGGCTCATGCGCTGTCGACTCAGCTCCGTGGCGAATCCCGAGGCACAAAACACCTGTACCCAAAATAACGCCTGAGAAGCATCACCGCAGTGCTGCGAACGGCGCCGAGGGGCTCCGTACCCTCCCCGGGAGCGGATCGGGATAGGACGGGGCTCGCAGACATCGAGGCAAGGGGTTCCACCGCCCTCCCCTGCCCGCACACCCCGGCTGCAAGACACCCTTCAGCAGCCGCCCAGATTCTCCCCTTGGCCCCGGTTCTCCTCCCGATCCCGGCCCGGGCCCGGTTCCGCTCTCACCATGGCGGCGGCCGGCGGCACCCGTATCTCCGGGCAACGGACGGCAGATCCCGCGAGNGTCTCGCCGGGCACCGTGCGCCAGATCCCGCGAGAAGACGGCGAAATCCCGCGAGAACGAGACACACCTCCTAGCAACGCCACGCTCCGCCCTGGCAACAGAGGCGGGGCCAGCGAGGCCGGCGGGGGACGGGGAGGTGACAGCGGGAGG
>VXBB01017788.1:27235-43111 GCA_013399915.1 Illadopsis cleaveri | reverse complement strand
AGGAATTTCTCCATGGAAAGGGTTGTTAAACATTGGAACAGACTGTCCAGGGAGGTTTGGAGTGCCCATCCCTGGAGGTGCCCAAGGAATTCCTGGATGTGGCACTCAGTGCTCTGGGCTGGGGACAAGGTGGGGATCTGGAACAGGCTGGACTCGATCCTTGAGGGTTTTTCCAACCTCAGTGATCCTGGGATTGTTCACCCAGCTGAGCATTCCCTGCCCTCCCTCACCCCAGGGTCCTCCCCACCCTATCCCAGTGCTCTGCTAGTATTATTTATAATTTATTATATATAATACTATTCATAATTTATTGCAATAGCAGATGCAAAAATCCCTTCCTGAGTTGTTAAAGCGACACAGCAGCAGGACAAACACCTCTCACTCTGCAGGGAACATCCCCAGCAGGGAGGGGGATGGAGGTCAGGACTCTCTGAGGTAAATCCATGTGTTTTCCTGCTGCAGGAGCAGCCCAGCTCTGTAACAAACAGAGCTCCAGTGATTTGGAGCCTCCCACTTTACCTAAGCCCTCATATCTTCTTTTCCTTAGCATTTTCTTAACCTTCAAAGAGGAATGGATTAACTTTTTAAGTAGGAATGTGCTGGCAGCTCTCAGGACTTCTGTTTACCACCCAGAAAAAAAAACCCCAAACTTTTCAGGAGAACGACTTTAGAAGAGGAGGGAATGATTCCTCGCTTAATCATACATATAAAAATGGTAAATTTATTCCTGCAGATTATTTCAAATGAATTATTCAGTCACCCTCAGGGAGCACTGTGAAACAGGGAATGCTTGGGCTCCTCTGCTGGAACAGAATCCTCCTGCTCTGGGTTCTGGGGTGAGAGTTTGAATTGGGATCAGACCAGGAAAACTGGGAATAGGTGAGAAGCAAAGGATCACATCAGCCCTTAGTTTTCACAGTGCTGTTAAGGGATACCTCACCTGCAGGGAGTTTGCTGCTCCTGTGCTTATCTCACATCAATCCAGGCAGGTTTCTCCCTGATTTAAGCTTTGTGTGACAGTAGAAGCCCCCAAAGTGTCCCCATCTGCTGTGGGGGAGAGCAGAGTGGCAATAAAACACCCTCTGGGCAAAGTTTAGGAATGATTCAGATATTATTGGTGACCTGACAGTAAATCACAGTTGTTTTGTGCACCTGGAGATTCACCTCTTGCACTGGCATCTTTTTTTAAATTCCATGGGGATTGGCCTGGATCTGGGGGTTGAGCAGGAATTCCTGCAATAAAATTTGGGAATATCAATTTTTGGAGAACAGATCTTGGCTAAATTCCATGGGGGAAAGTGGCCTGGATGTGGTGTGGAAGCAAGAATTTCTACAATAAAATTTAGAATTATCAATTTGGGGAGAACAGATCTTGGCTAAATTCCATGGTCGAAAGTGGCCTGGATGTGGTGTGTGAGCAGGAATTCTTGCAGTAAAATTTGGGATTATCAATTTTGGGAGAGAGAAGACTTTGGCTAGATTCCATGGGGGGAAGTGGCCTGGATGTGGTGTGTGAGCAGGAATTCTTGCAGTAAAATTTGGGATTATCAATTTTGGGAGAGAGAAGACTTTGGCTAGATTCCATGGGGGGAAGTGGCCTGGATGTGGTGTGTGAGCAGGAATTCTTGCAGTAAAATTTGGAATTACCAATTTTGGGAGAAAAAAATCTTTGTTAAATTCCATGGTCGAAAGTGGCCTGGATGTGGGGGATGAGCAGGAATTCCTGTAATAAAATTTGGGATTATCAATTTCAGGAGAGAAGGCTTTGGCTAGATTCCATGGGGGGGAGTGGCCTGGATGTGGGACCTGAGCAGGAATTCCTGTAATAATATTTGGGATTATCAATTTCAGGAGAGAAGGCTTTGGCTAGATTCCATGGGGGGGAGTGGCCTGGATGTGGGACCTGAGCAGGAATTCCTGAATTTATGGATTGGTGGCAGAGAATCTCCTGAATTTATGGATTGGTGGTTGAGGGCAGACTGGAGGTGCCTTTTTCTCCCTATTTCTTTTCTGGTGCTGAGGAATCCCTTCACAATTCCCTGCCTTGTTAATCTCTTCAGAAGGAGGCTCAGTTTTGGTTTTTTGGTTTTTTTTAAAATGTTTAATCTGGAATCTCTTTTTGTCCTTGGCTGGGTGTTCCCATAGGAGACAGCTCTGAGATTGCCATCAAGCTGTGAGAGGAGAAAACAGCCAAATTTTAAGTGCTGAACATTCATCCAGAAGACAAATTCTTTTCAGGGTAACCAGCAAAACCCATTTGTTATTTGATCTTGTTTTTGAATTTTAGGAAGCCAAGTGGAATCTGGGATCTGCCCTTTGTGTAGGAAATGTTCTCATGCCGCATTTTCCAGAAGACATGGCATATATAAAAATAATAAAGTGATTTTTTTTTTCTGTGTAATAAAATCTTTCTGCCATCTTTAAGCCCAGTTCCCAGGGGGAAAAGTCTGGAAATGGTTCTCCAATAATATGTTTGCCATTTTGTTTTATTTGGGGGATGACAACCCTGAGTAATCACAGAACACTATTTACAAAATTAAACCAACAGCAGTGCCTGAAATTCAAAGAATTAATATATCCACACACTCAAAAAAACCCCACCCCCAAACAAATTAGAGGGAATTCATTTGTTTGATAGCTGAACAAACTGAATAATAAAATGGAAAAAAAACCCCCAAAGTGAGTTTGGAGTTATTTGGCTGGGAATAATTTGAGATAGGAACAGAGAATGTGGGGTGGGGAGGAAGAGGAAAGGAAAAAAACCCCAGAATTTTAAATTAAATCACAGCTTAAATCGGTGTATTCCTGCAGGATCAACTGCAAGAGGTTACAGGTGTGTGGTTTTTTTAATTCTTTGCAGTGATTCCCTGTTAATCCTGTTCATCATCTCTGAGTTTTAGGCAGAATGTGATGATGAAGGGTTTTTCCTCTGGATGGGATCTGGAATTTGTGTTTTGCATTTTTGGTGTTCCTTGGCAGAGGGAACGAGAGAGCAGCAAGGGATGAGCTGCACCCCTGGAACTCTGAGTAGGTTTTGGTTCCTCCCCGTTTTGAGGTGAACAAGTAGGAATTGGGTAATTTGGTAAAGGTTCATGTTATAAAATGAGTTTATTTCTGTGTGTTTTGGTGAGGAATGCAAATTATGACCTCGGTGAAAAGTCAGGACGCTGCACCCCCTGAGGATTTAGTGAAGTTTTCGGGGTGTGGCTGATTTTTACATCATCTTCCTCCCAATAAATGAGGATATCTGGATTTTTATTCTCATTCAGGCTTAGTAAGGGAGGCATTAGCACTTCTCTGCACGACTGAAACCACACCCATGCACTAATTCCCGCCTCGATTATTGCTCCCAGTTTTCCAGGGGTGTTTTTATCTGCTTGCATTTCATGAAGTTAAAATCCCCTCGAGACTGGGGCACCTCCAGAGGATCTTGATGAGGAATCGCTTTAGAACTTTGCATGAAAACTCGGGAATTTCTCACAATCGGAGTTTTTATTTCTCACTTCATTTATTTAATTTTTTTTTTTCCATTTGCTGTACTTAAAACTGGCATAACTCAACGTTTTCCTCAAGTGTTTTTTTACTGACCACAGACACGAAGATTTAAAATGTCACCTGACCTAAAGGCAGAATTATTTCACTCTTGCCTGAGTTGTTTTTGGTTTTTGGTTGTTTTTGGTTTTTGGTGTTGGCATCCAACAATTCAGTGAGCAGCACCAAAATCCTGCCAGGAAAGCCTGGGAGTGTTGCAGTCTGAGGTTTAACTGGAGTAGCTTTTCTCTCTTTCCTGATTTTAATCAATGCCTCGGGGCATTGCATTGGGTTCAATCAAGCAGCAGACAAAACGCGATGCACTGCTAACCTCCCAAAGTCTGTGCACAAAGTTCCTCCATAAAATATGCATGCAGAACACAGAGCTGTAATGATAATGATCCTCTCTAGGTTATTCCATAAAAAATTCAGCATTTTAGGGTCTCTAGGCTTTGATTTTGAGGTTTTTTGGTTTTTTTTTTTTTTTGGTAAGGAGTTTCAAGGATTTTCCTTTTGTATTTGTTTATTTTTAATGAACTTTCCATTAGCATATGAAAGTCATATTAACATCCACCGTGCTGAGCACTCACTTTAGGTTTCTTTCCACTGCTGGGACTTATTTAGCTGGGAAAAATGTGCAATAAAGTCCTGCAGATGGCATTCTTGGTCAGCCTTTAGACTCAGTCCAGGCTGCACAAGCAGCCTCCCCTTTTCGTGCTGATGTGGGAGATAAATCGGAATTTGGGATGCTGCTTCTCCCTGTGCATGTGCTGCATGTGCTGGGTGGAATCCATTTGGGGCCCCAGCGTTTCTGCAGAGCCTGAGGATGATAAGAAGTGCAGAGAGCTCTCCTGATAACTCTTGAAATCGTTTGTGCTGCTGCCTGTGTCTGACACTGACATAATCTGCAGTTAAAAATGCGCTCCCTGCCACAGCCTGGGGCACCGAGGCAGAGGTGCTGCTCCAGTTCCTTTTTTTTTCCCCTGGAGAATGTTTTTTTTGTTTGTTTGTTTGTGTTTTTTTTTTTTTTTCAGGTAGCAGGAGGGTTTTACAGATTTTTATTCATCTAGATATAATATACATGTTTTATAAATTTATATTTATAAGAATACATGGCTGTTTGCTGTTTGCACTCCCCAATTTGCAGCACAGTTACTAAACAGACTGAGGATGGGAAAACTCTTCCAGGATGAGGAGCAGGGTTGTACAGCTGTAGGATCACGGGATCATTTTGGTTGGAAAAGTCCTCCAAGAGAAGTCCAACCTTTGACCAAATACCACAATTCCCACCAAACCATCTCACGACGTGCCCCTGTGAGAGCCAGTCCCACAGGATTTTTCCCAAAATGCTCAATCTGTGGACAGTGCTCTGTGGGACTGGTACTTAGAGGGGTTTAAGGGAACAAACTGGGTTTTCCCAAACATTTGAAACTTCTTTCTGGCAAAAAAAAGGAGAGATTTTAGCCTGACACTTGCCATAGTTCAACAGCTTCCAGGGAACATCCCTGTCATGTTTATTTTCCAGTTCCATGGACTCCGTTTCTCTTCCCAAACTCTCAGATTAGTGGATTCAGCTTTATAACTAAAATCAAATTCCCAGTTGTCCATAAATTGATTTCTGTGTGGTAGGAACTATTTGTGTGTGCAGTTTGGGGGCTGGCTCCTAATTCCCTTGAACATCCTGTTAGCAGGGCTCTGTCCTGCTCTTTGATCCACTTCTCCTGTGCAGTTTCTGTTTCTCAAACCCAAGTTAAACCCTTTTTATCAAACCTGAGTCTTTTCTACTTTTTACATGAAAGAACTGGGAGCTGATTGTCAGCCAGGATCTTACCTTTGGAGAAAGAGTTAAAAATCACGTCAATAAACACATTCTTGGCCTGGACACAGCAAGTGGGACCAGGAATTATGGAATCATAGATCATGAATCATGGAATTATAGAATGATTGGGGTTGGAAGGGATTTTAAGGATCAGCTAATGCCACCCTCTGTGGCAGGGACACCTTCCATTGTCCCAGGCTGCTCCAAGCCCTGTCCAGCCTGGCCTTGGGCACTTCCAGGGATCCAGGGGCAGCCACAGCTTCTCTGGGAATTCTATTCCAGGGCCTCCCCACCCTCACAGGGAAGAATTCCTTCCCCAAATCCCATCCATCCCTGCCCTCTGTCCAAATGAAGCCATTCCTCCTGTCCTGGCACTCCATCCCTGTCTCTCTCCCTCTTTCCTGTAACTCCTTCAGGAAGGCCACAACGAGGTCACCCCAAATTTTCTCATCTCCAGGCTGATTCAGGGTGCCCCAGCAGGAGATGCAGTGCAGAGGTTCTGCTCCCCACATCCCAACCCTGCCTTTTCCTGGAGGTTTCCTTTGCAAGGAGCCTCTGAAAGTGTCATTTTCATATAAAACCCTCAAAATCCTGGCTGGGCCAGCTGGTGCCAGGTCAACAGCAAACCCCATGTGTGGAAATAAAAACGCCTTAACACGACCAGAGAGATAACCCTGAGCAGGAGAGATCAGAAATATTCCTTTATTAGCTGAAGTCACAGGCAGAGTGAAATGTCCTTAATGGACAGACACAGCAGGATAAGGCTGGGTGAGGATGAGCTGCAGTTTGAGTCATTTGATTGGATATGATTGACTTTCTTGGAGGGTTTCTTTCACGGCTTCTCCTCAGGAGCCCTTGTTTTAATTGTCAGATGAGCTGAGCAGCAGGGGCGAGGTTGGTTATGCAAGGTCACCGTGGGCTGTGCTGGAGGACAAAGGAGGAAAAGCCACAAAACAGAGCCAGGTTTGGTTGTTGTTGAGACAGACACGACACACACAGTGACACAATAAAAGTTTTCAGAAGGTTCCCTTTATTATGGCAGCACACTGTCTTTTATACAGTTTTTACAAATCTTGTGGGCCGCTTTAATTGCATAAAAGCTTTCTTGTTAATTATTCTATTAGTAAAAGGTACTCTACTTGTTCATCAAATCTCTCTTTGCATATTTTCTTTGCTGATTCTCATGGGACAAATCTCTTGTTATCACAGGTGCATTTGTTTTTCACCCTCAGAATAGTCGGTTGTGTTAAAGGAACTTCTCATTCTCAAAGCAGCTTCATATGGGGACATGAAAATTGCTTGTTAGCTGCACCTAAAAGAAATGACAGGGCAGCTTTGGCCCCTTCCACAGTTTTAGTCTTGGGCTGTGTCTGGCATTGAGCTCTGGGACAAAACCTCCAGAAGGAGAAAGGAAGGGAAGGGAAGGGAAGGGAAGAGAAGAGAAGAGAAGAGAAGAGAAGAGAAGAGAAGAGAAGAGANGAAGGGAAGGGAAGGGAAGGGAAGGGAAGGGAAGGGAAGGGAAGGGAGGAGAGGAGAAGAGAGAAGAGAAGAGAAGAGAAGAGAAGAGAAGAGAAGAGAAGAGAAGAGAAGAGAAGAGAAGAGAAGAGAAGAGAAGAGAAGAGAAGAGAAGAGAAGAGAAGAGTCTGAAAGGACCCTAAATCCCATCTGATCCCACCCCTGCCATGGCAGGGACACCTTCCACCATCCCAAGCCCCATCCAGCCTGGCCTTGGACACTTCCAGGGATCCAGGAGCAGCCACAGCTTCTCTGGGAATCTGTGCCATGGCCTCCCCACTCTCCCAGTAAATTCATATAAATATGGGGACACGAATTTCCTACTCCTAAGTTGTTCTGTGGATGTTTCATCAGGTTTATAGAAGAACGTGGCTTCTGTGCTCTTGGGGTTGGGGGTCCTGAGAAAATGATGGAGCTGGGGTGGAGGTGGAGTTTTCTGTTCAAATGTGATGATTTTGGGAGCCCAAGGCAAAGAGATTTCTCTGGGTAGAGAAGGCATTAAAGGCATCCTTAGGGATGAGCTGCTGCACTCCTCTAAGAGGTAAGAAGAGGATAAGAAAGAAGAAAAAAGATCTATTCCCAAATTTACCTGAATTCCATCCATTTTCCTAAAGGAACATTTTTTTAACCAGCCCTGGAAGATTAAGCTGAGCCCATTTTTCCACATTTTTTTTCAACCTTCTCTGGCTTGTGATCTGTATTCTGGGAATATCAGAGGCACGCAGAGCCGAGATCACAGGATGGAATGTTTGGGATATCAGGGCAGGAATGATAATGCAATGCCTTTTTACTTCTGATTTTCATCTCGGCTCCAGCTCTGTGTCACATTAAAGAGGGACTCCTGTGCTCTGATAGCTGTGCTGGGACGTCGCTGTCCTTCCCAAGGTTACAGACCAGCTCTGGAAGACAAAGAGAAGCAAAATTGTTTAACGAGAGGAAAGAAGTTTCACTTTCCTGGTGCTTGTTTTCCACGTAGTCCTGTCACTGGTTCATCAGGAACAAAATATATTCCAAACACATGCTGGAATAAACGGCACACGGGGCTCAGCTCTGACGGCTGCTCAATACGGAGCTGTCGGAGCTGGATGAGTTTACACTTTATTTATTTATATTTTGGCTATACAAATGCAAAGAGCAAGAGTCAGGGACGTCGTGGAGACTTGTGACATTCAGTGGCAGACTTAATGAATTGAATTTAAAAAAAAAAACCACCCCAAAAAAGTGTTGCTTTCATTCATGCAGTGACTCCTGCAGTCATTCCTTACCTCTGGCAGATTTAATATTCCAGGCAGATAAACTGTAATAAATATTCTGATAGTTAATAATCATTTCAGGGCAAAAGCCATGTTCAGCTCATATTCAATCTTATCAAATGATTCTTGTTGACTCAGTGGCAGCACTGAGACCTCAGTAACTGCTCAGACTAATCCAATCTGATTATTAATTCTTTGGAGAATGACGATTTAATTTTTTTTATCAACCCTGATTGAGTAAAAGCTCCTTGTGCAGTGAGGAGACAGGGGCTGGGAGTCTGGAAAATTGTGTTCTGTGGCACAGGGCAGGGGGTGGAACTGGATGGGTTTTGAGGTCCCTTCCATCCCAAACCAGTCTGGGATTCAGAGCTGCCTTTGCCCTGGAGTGTTTTAATTCAGAGTTTTCCTCCAGCTGGCACAGAGCTCTGTGAACTTGCTGCTGTTGTGGCTGAATCGTTTTGGGAGAACAAGAACTTTTCAGGCAGCTGTTGCAGTCCTGTGGGATTTCTGGGATCCATGGAGGGAAATTAGGGTGGCTCCAGAACACAGCTATGGGGGCACAAGGTCGAGAAATCAATTAAAGAGAGAACTCTGGGTGTGCTGAGTAAAAAACAGTGAAATTCTGTCTGTGCTGATCCGGGGTTTGTGCAGCTAAAGGGAATCCCCTGGAGTGATGCCTATGTTTCAGAAAGGTGTGAAATCCACTTTTCCTACTGTTAACATGGCTGTAGTGATTCCTGTGAGCAGCTCCTATCTGTGCAAACAGCACATGCCACACAGGAGAACATTCCTCCTTACATTAGTGACATTTTAACCTCACTTTACAGAATTACTCTGAGCTTTACAGTATAAGAAATATAAAATAATTTACTAAACAAGCCTGGTATTCCATGTGTTAATGGAATATTTTCATGGAAGCCCTTGGTAAGAAATGAGGGGCTGTATTAAATGAAGTTTAAATAAAACATGAATTAGAAAGAGGGTGTAGAAATTCTGGAAAAATACCTGTGGGATGCTGACCAGCCAACACATTTCAGAGTAGCTGTGCCAGGAGTTTTATGCTGTCCCCAGACAGTGTTGGAGATATAAAACCCCATCAAGGAAGAAAAAAGATGATGAATTTTAAAAAGTCTGGGTACTAAGTCTCGTATTATTATCAACTTAATTGTATACTAAAAGGAAGGAGCAAATTCGGGTCAAAACTTACAGCCATCGTTTGAGCTGATAGGTACATAAAAGCTTTAAAGAGCTCTGGGATCAGAAGAACAAAGCTGATAAAAGGAATTTCTGGGTTATTGCTCAGCTTTGAAACCTTCCTGAGGTCAGCAAGGGTTTTGTCAAAGCTTTCAGCAGCAAAGGAAGGGGCTCCAAACTGCAGGACGATGCCTCAATGCACCTGAATGAGGATCATTTGAGGTTTGCTGTTTGTTCCAGTCCTTTGGATGGTGTTGGGAACAGACAAGACCAAACTTCTCATGGGCAGGGCTTCAACTAATGAGAATTGATTTTCTATGAGCTCTGGAAGTGCCTCGATCTGTTGAGGGAGATGTTTGCAACTGAGGACTGAAGTCACTCCAGAGCCTTGGAGTCCCTGTGGAGGACACAAACCTGGGGGGATCCATGAGCTCTGTAGGAATCATAAAAAGGCTTGGATTAAAAGGGACATTAAAGCCCATCTAGTGCCACACCTGCCATGGACAGGGACACCTTCCACTGTCCCAGGGTGCTTCAACTCTGTCCAACCTGGCCTGGAACACTTCCAGGGATGAAACCTCCTCACCTTTCTGGGCAATCTCTTCCAGATCCTCTCTCCTCTCTGAATAAAGAAAGTAAAACTCTTTTAATTACAGAGAATAGAGGAATTTTACTGTGTTTTCCTCCCCCTTGCAAAAAAAATATAAGACGTGAGGAGTTGCAGAAAGGACCCTTCTTCAGGATTGTGTGGTTCTTCCAAAAGTACATTTTTGAGACGACAATATTTTAGTGCAAACCTTAAAAATAATTAAGGAAGTACAATTTTATANCAGAAAGAGATAAAGCTGCCTCATCAAAGAATCACTGAATGGTTTGGGTTACAAAGGACCTTAAAGATCACCTAGTGCCCCCCCTGCCATGGGCAGGGACACCTTCCACTGTCCCAGGGTGCTTCAACTCTGTCCAACCTGGCCTGGAACACTTCCAGGGATGAAACCTCCTCACCTTTTTGGGCAATCTCTTCCAGATTCTCTCTCCTCTCTGAATAAAGAAAGTAAAACTCTTTTAATTACAGAGAATAGAGGAATTTTACTGTGTTTTCCTCCCCCTTGCAAAAAAAAAAATAAGATGTAAGGAGTTGCAGAAAAGACCTTTCCTCAGGATTGTGTGGTTATTCCAAAAGTACATTTTTGAGACGATGATATTTTAGTGCAAACCTTAAAAATAATTACGTAACTACAATTTTATAACAAAAGCATTAGTAAAGAATCCCCAAACTCCTCCTAAAAGAGCACCTCTTTTGAGTTATCCCCTCCTGAGGACATGGTGAAAGGTTGCTGCATGCAGGATCTGCTGAACAAGAAAACCTCCTTGATTTCTGAATTTGTCTGGACCTCATCCTGACACATTTGAAATGTGTGGGTTCTGTGCTGGCTCATGTGCTTCAAAGAGACTTTCTGGACTTTCCTTCCCTTTCCCTTGGATTTGGCACCTTGTGTTAGTAATTAGTGATATTGGATGCTGCAGGAAATCACTTTGTGGGATATAATCCCACATCATTCCTGCATTTGTATGAGGTCTGAATTCTCTTCCCACATGAGAGTGGGATTAATTTACAATTTTTAATGCTTGACAGAGCAGGTAAGAAATGTAACTCCGCATTGTCTCGAAGTGCATGTGCTGCTTCTCTCAGACCTTGTGTCCTGCCTAACATTCCACAGTTTTCAGTGGAAAATCCCAGTTTTCTGGTGCTATCACACCCCTATTTTTGTCACTGTGCACCCCCAAGCTGCTCCTGTTAACGGCACTGGAGGTTTTTGGCAACCTGAGGATACCTGAGCCCATGAGGGCAATTGCAGAGTAAAAATAGAATTATTTTACTACTTCCACCCAAGACAGGATGGAATTTTTTCTGTGCTGGCAGCACCAAGGCCAAAATCAGAGGATCCAGCATTTCCTAACCAGGCCACAACACCAACTCTCCCTGAGGCAGTTTCGCTGCTTTTTCCCCTGCTGAAAATTGCAGCAAACTCCAAACTCTGCCTTAAAACTAGTGATGTTTAAAACAAGCTGCGGAGATTTATCATTCTGCTGCTGCTTGTTGACCTCAGCTCCGTTTTTCTTATCTTTAATAGAAGAGTGATTTTGTATTCCCGGGGCTTGTTTCCACGACTGTTGACTCCGGGCCGCGAGGAGGCCGCGGCGAACAAAACAAGCCGTGCGCAGGAGTATTTTAAATATTTTTCCTCTCTTTCAGGTGGCATTTGGAGTTGCCAGGGTGGATAATGGCAGCCTGTGACACGTGTCAGCCCTGGGTGACAGGCAGCGTGAGGGATAGATTTGGGATGGAGAGGAAATAAATGCGGGAATCGATGGCTTCTGCCGGCTGCAGTGAACTGTGCAGGCCCCGGTGCCTCGACAATTTCATGTTTTATGCAAAAGTGCAAACTCTCCTGGAATGTGTTAAGGAGTCTGTGCTCAAAAGCGTTTACAGAAAGAGTGGAAGGAAATGTGGAGAGAGCAGAGCGGTGAGCAAAGCCTGCTTTGAGTAGCTGCTCACAACTTTCGCGAGCTGTTTGCTTCTTGAAGGCTGCAGCTCAATATTTGAGTGCTAAAAACATCATTTCATGGAGTTGTGGAGTGATTACATTATCCCTCTTTAAGGGCATTTAAAGGTTGTGATATTGTTCCATTAGCAGTGAGAAAAAAGGGATTTTTTTTCCCCTCACATTTTTTCTTAGTAACATGAAAAAATGTGGTAAAAATGGTGTTTCTTAGTTGGCCTCATGCTGCAGTGTAATTTATGTGATTGCTCCTCTTGCAGACCTCTCTGGTCCTACTGAGAGCTTGGACCCTGCTTCTCTCCCTGGCTTTCAAAAGCCATTTTTTGTCAGCCTGCATTTCAATTCTTGCTGTGAAGATCTGAAATGTGATCTTCTCTTCAAGGTCTCTAAGAATGAAAAGAGACCGTCATTTTTAAAGCTGCAAATAACTGGGTGCAAATTTGCTGAATTGTTGCATCACTTTGAAATGTTTGATATCTGAAAATCAGGGAGTTAAATGCCTGTAATGTACTTGTGGATTTATTGAGCATTAGAGGCTGAATTGAGTTAATTTTTATTTTTATTTTTTTTTTAAAGTAAGGCTGGGCCAGAGTTAGCTTGATTACCTGAATCATCTGTCTTTGTCTACAAACATAAAACTTTAAAAAATTATGACTAATCCCCAAAGTCATGAGCTAGAAGGGTGAGATGATTGAAATTCATGTGGAGTCCACCCTTCTTGCCCTTTTGTGTTTTGGCCCTCTGAGTTCTTCTCTATTACTGTCAAAGATAAGAATAAAACTTTCTTCGGTCAAAGTGAAATTAATTTTGAAATTTCTTCAGTTGGATAAATTAAAACCCCATGAATCTGCAGGAGTTGCTGACACCGTGTAAAGAAAAATACCTGCATGATACAAAGGAGTTCTGAGAACTGGTACTGAATCTTGGATTTAAAAAAGGGCCTTTTATTGATTAAATCTGCAGTTTATAAAAAGAAAAATAATTATCTCAGCTATGACCTGGTACTCAATGTGAAGATGCCAAAATATCTGCCCACTAAAATAAATTGTTTTCTATATTTTTGCCAGTGCATTTCAGGGTATGAAACTGCAAATTTTGTCTTTTTTCCTTGAGATATTCGTATTCAGGTAACCATCCATTAACGTGGATTTAATTCTAACATATGCAAAACAGGAGTGCAAAGAATTCGGGTTTTATGCATGAACATTTTTGTTCTGCAAGTTTTTAGGCGTTTGCTCAGGAATTAGCCCTGCCTGGCATGAAAATGAGTCTCATTCCTGTTAGAAAAGGAGAAAAATCTGTCTGTGCTTCAAGGATTTCATAATGAAAACAGAAGGAGAAGGTCAGAACCTGATGTTGGAGTGGGCTTGGTTTTTTTTTTGCTACTAATATTTCACAGATTTCTAAATAATCACCAGCATCAGCACCTGACCAATAATTAACTTCTCCAGGTAAAGGTGAATTTAGCAGCTGAAAGATTTGTTTCAAAACCTCAGTGGCAGAAATGGCTTTTTTCTTTTCATCTTCTTTTTTTTTTTTTTTTTTTTTTTTTTTTTTTTTTTTTCCCCTGGTGGAATCATATTTTATTTAGATTTGGAATTTTTTTTACTTTTAAATGAAGCAATAAAACCTTTAAATGTTTTCTCCTGCATCCCCGTTTCTCCTGCGCTGCTGCTCTGAGTGATGGAGCCAAGCCCGAGCCTCACACTTTGAATAATGCATTAATTTCTCTGCAAGATGTGCAAGGCTGGAGACTCGTTTTTGTCCTGCTTCTGGTTACTTTGAACAGAAACTTTTTTGTTCCAGCTGAATGTCAGGGGAAAATTCTTGGATGTTCCTGTGCAATGCACAATTTATTCAGTGGAAAAGGTGCTCCACTGGAGCTTCCCACCTGGAATTTATGGTTTGGGCTCGTTATTGTTGGGATTTCTCTTTTTTTTTCTGGAATTATTGTCCATCCCTCAGACTGGCAAAATGCTCTGTGAGCAGTGAAATTGAGGGAAGTGATAACAAAACCTCTCCTTTGCTGTTTGTTCCTTTTAAATTCAATGAAAATGTCCCTCAGATGGGGCTAAGTGGCAAAAGCAAAGGGCCAGCACTTGAAAATGGATTTTAAAAGGATTCCTCCAGCTTGTGTATGAAGTTTTTCTGCAGTTTGAAAGCTGAAGTGGCACCATCTCCCTGAAATGAGATATTGGCCTTGCTTCATGGAAAGGAAAATTGAAGTCCCCAAAGGTCTTGGGACGCTAAGGTCCCCTAGAAAGGCTCTCACAGAAATGTCTCAGACAGAGAATAAATTCCAGCTTAAATCTTTATTAGAAAAGTGGGGTTTTGGCCAAGGGTTAAATATTTTGTCTCTTTGGGTCAAATATACATTTGATAAATCCTCCAGCCCTGAGAAGGGAGAGGTGCAGGGCAAATTAACAAATGCCACTGCTGGCTCTAATTTGAGCACTGTCACTGTTTTTTGACAGATTCATTTTCCTTCCCCCTCTGTGATTGAGAAGTGTCCCTGCCTGGGGCTGGGGGAGCTGCAGGACGGGCAGTGCTGAAGGTCAGCTGGCTCTGAGGGATTTTATTTTCCTGCCACTTCTGCCTGCTGGGGTCAAGGCTCTTCTCCTTGCTCCTCAACAATGTAGGAAGCAATTAAGATTGATTCATGCCATGAGCTATTTGACTTATTTTGGATTTGGTTGTCTGGGTTCTTTCTATCAGGAGGAAAAAAAAACCACCAAATATTCTCCTGCCCAACCTCATCACTTGGTCTGGAAAAACTCCTAACACACTGGACAAGTCTTTAGAAGAGCTGATGGTTTTTTTGTCTCTCAATCTTTGACTAAAAAACATTTATTGGAGGTATGTAATGCTATTTAGGCAAATTATTGAATACATAATTTGCCACTCAGTGGATATGTGAGAAAGCTGCTAAAATATTTCTGAAAGATGGCAAACTATTTATCTATCACCCGTATTTGGGGCTGTGGAAGCTCATCCATTATTTCCTGACACAGCAAAATCCCCGGAAAACGCAGCCATGCCCTGGCTGGCACAACAGCCACTCGTTTGCACATATAAATATGTGCAAAATAAGTGATGAAAAGCAAAAACTTAGAGGAAATTAACCATCACTGTGTTCCTCCTTCTCTGTCCAGGGTGGGATGTGATTTCCTGCTGACACCTTGATATTCCAGAGGGATTTTTGGAGCCAGTGGTTCTGCCTGGAGCTGCCTGATGTGGGACGAACCTGGAATTCCACAATGCCATGGAATTCCACACTGCCATGGAATTCCAAAGGGGAGAGGGCTGAGAGGTAGCCAGGGATTTTCTCATGGGGGGTCCATGAGGAGATCCAAATCTTTTTTCCTTGTTTCAGAGAGAAATGGGGCTTTTCTTTTCAGGAATCTCTGACTTGGAGCTGGGGAGAGCTGGGCACATCTGTTTTTTTATCTTCTTCTTGCCCCTTTCTTCCCCTTTCTTCTCTTTTCTTCCCCTTTCTTCTCTTTCCCCTTTCTTCCCCTTTCTTGCCCCTTTCTTCCCTTTTCCCCCCTTCCCCTTTACCCCTTTCCTATTTATTATTGCTCTTAAAAAAAAAAAAAAATAAAAAATCACCCAATTCCTTCCATCCTATCCTTCATTTCCCTTCCCCAGTCCTTCATTTTCCCTTCCCCATTTTTTCCTGCCTCACTTTGGTTCCTGTCTAAAACACCCAAGTGGCAGCAGATGCTTTTTCCCCCCAGCCTGGCATTTGGAGTAACCAGGAGCTGTTTTCCCTGGGCTGAGTCTACCTAAGCCCAGCTTTTGGGACAGGCAGGAGCAGGAGGCTCTGGAATTCTCGGCGAGCTGGGATCGCAAAACTGCCTTCAGTGGGTGCAATCCCAGCTGCGAAATTCCCGATTTTCTTGGATGAGATAAAAGCTTTGTTTGGGGTGAACCCAGCAGCTCTTGCAGCCAGAGCACAGAGTCAGCTTGGAAACTTTTCCTCTCTTTTTTTTTTTTTTTT
>VXBB01017788.1:13854-27228 GCA_013399915.1 Illadopsis cleaveri | reverse complement strand
TTTACCTTTTTTTTTTTTTTTTTTTTTCCTTCAAAACAACCCAAATCGGGAAGGTGCAGCCCTGGAGAGAGGAGGGAATGATGCTGGAGGCTGTGCAGGACATTCCCTTGATGTTGGTGCTTGGAGCTATCCTGCTTTTCCAGCTGCTTCCAGTATCCCTGCCGGTCACGGGCTGATTTTTCAAGCTCCGTGAGCCTCCACGGTGGGATTTTTGGAGGGTTTGGATGGGATGAGTGCTCCCCAAAGTGGGATGGGGAAGCTGCGCCTTTGAAGTGCAAAGAGGGTGAAATCTTCCATGTGTCGGGAGCTCCGCGGAGCCCCGTGTGCCGTGGAAATTCCCGTTAAACCATCTGTCCTGGGTTGTAGTATGGGATGTACACAAAGTATTCTATCACCATCTTCATGAACTGTTGAATCCAACTGTTGAAGTAGTCTTCANCTTTCTTCTTATTAAATTGTGTTTCTGACTTGGAGCCTCTCACTCGGTTTGCTTTCAAACCACTACACCATCAAAGCCAGGCTTAAGCTGAGCTCAAGTGAATGGGAGCCTGGTGCCTGCGCGTAAACCTCGCTCCGGCTGGTTATTTTTGGGAAGGAAGCTGTTTAAACTGGAAAACACAATGTTTAGTGGGGATGTAAACAGGGATCCATTACTCAGGTGTACAAGTCGGGACTCAAATCCATCCTTTAGCAGGGATTTTATGGGCCTGGAGAGGGCCAGGGCAGTGGCTGAGCACTTTTCTCTAATGATTTATTGAAAATTTTATGGTCACACTGGGCTTCGTTGTGCCTGGCCGTGGGGAGGGCACATCCAGATCTCACTTTTGCTGAAAACTCGGCAAATACAAAAATAATTAACAAGCAGGAGAGGGGAGGAAAGGAGAAAGGCCAAAAGGTGAATTAACCTCGGGCTGAGGCAGCCTCAGCCACTCTGGAAGCTCTTGAGGTCTCCAGGCCCTTTTGGGATCTCCTGTGACCTCCCAGCTTCTCCCAGGTAAAGGTTTCCAAAGCTTCTTTCCCAGCTGTTTTTCAGTAACTCATCTATTCCATTCAATCTTTCCCCTAAGATTAATTTCCCAGTCTTTCTGTCAAGAATTTGAGGTAGTTATTCATCATAACACCAAGACTCTTCGCCAATTAATGGGTTTATTAGCTGTTATTAATCAAGTGTTGTTTACTGCACTCTTCATAAAGGCCACTTTATATTTTCACCAGTCCTTCACACCCAGCTTGTTGTACCCCCAATTGTGTTTATAATTCATAGGAAACCAAAAGAAATTCACAAGCAAAATAATCTCTGGATTTTTTTTTTTAATACAAATGCTGTTTCTTTAAATGGAAAATTCTTAAAGGTGTTAATGGGGTTTTAATGAAAATGCAGAATTTTGAGACAGAGTGATTTTTTTCCCCCTTTCCTCACAGTTTCCATGGAATTGCAGAGCAAACATGGCAAAATAGGAGATTTGGAGCACAACCCAAGGTGTTTTACAACCTCATCCTATCTCAAGGCACAGCATTATTCCCTGATCCCTTGGGAATGGCACAACCAACATCCCACATCCCCCATCCTGCATCCCAGTGGGGAAAAACAGATCCCAGAGAAACACCAAGGAGCTGAGAAAGCAACACCTGCTCTGAACTCAAAAAGTCCTCGGCTCATTGCACTCCTAAGAATATTCTTAAAACACCTTCTGCTTTTCCTCACCCATGAAATTACTTCTACATAACCAGCTCTGACTGCCCTGTCCAGTATCCATCTTTTCTCCAGTGGCTCCAGTGCATCCTTGGAATGCCAACAACCTTTTATTGCTGCTGTGTCAGCCAACAGCAAAAAAAAAAAAGAAAAAAAGCATCCTGTAACTGCACAGGGAAGATCTTTTCTGGGGACGTGCAGAGCCACCTGTGCATATTGAACAGCCTAATACTGGTTATTAAATTGCAGGGGAAAATGAGATTTGGTTGAAAGGAGGCTTTGCCTTCCCCCCTCTCCTGGTTTGGCAGGTGAGATGTGGCCCTGGACACCTCAAGGAGACAGTGCTGAGCGTGTCACAAAGTTCTTAGGCTGCATTTGCTGTGATCACTGATAAATTAATTAAGCTTCTTTTAAATGCGATGGAAACGGCCTATTTATAGCTGAGAGCGTATTTACCAGCCTCGGAGGGAAACTGCAATTACATTTTCAGTTTAAAAATGTCATTGTCTATGCTGACCTTTCCTTGCTTTTCTCCTGCCCTTCAAAGCAGAGCGAATTCCCGGGAAGCGCCGGGCTGGAAACTCGAGGAGTTTGTTGTCACTTTGGAGGGCACTGAGACAGCTCTCCCAGAGAGCTCTGAGGATGCTGCTTTTCCTTCCAAACCCATCATCCCTGCAGGATTTGGGAAGCATCCCATGATTCAGGCTGGGATGGAGAAGCTGGAGGATCCCCCCAAAGCCAGCTAGGATGGGGAGAAGGTGCAGGGTCCACCCAGCCTCAAAATTCCCTTCATCTTCATGTGCCGTGGGGTGAGGTGGGAATTTTTGGAATTTCTGGCTGTGAAAACCTTTCCTGCTGGAGTGAGAAGAGCCACCCTGCAAGCAACAGGTTCCAGAGGCAACCACAGAATCCTAGGGTTGGATGAGACCTTGAAGATGTCATTCCAGGGACACCTTCCACTGTCCCAGGGTGCTTCAAGCCCAGCCATGGACACTTCCAGGAATCCAGGGGCAGCCACAGCTTCTCTGTGCCACTGAATGAGCCATAACATCTTTAATTCCTTAATGAAAGGATATTTTTCTTATCCCATGTGCTCCAATTCCATTTTACTCATCCCTCACTGTCCTGTGCAGCCTCCAGAGCTGATGTACACTTATTTTTAAAGCTGTATATTGGTTCTTTTTTTCTGACAAGGAGCAGGAATTACAGGTGACGCCCTTTTTAATGAAAGACCTTTGTTTTTTAAATTTTTTTTCACAAAAGCTCATTGATTTTTTTTTTAAACTAAGATTCCTGCAACTTCCTGCTGCCCATTCATATTTCAGAAGACAAGCGATGCAGATCTTTTAAGTCAGTAACAACAAACGCCGTTCCAAAGCAGTTTAAAAATCCTCTTGAGGAAAAACATCTCCCAGATCCAGATGGCTCCTGCATTTATTGTCATTACAGTGGCGTTTGCTACAGGAGAACGAGTTTCCTCTGGGGCATTGAAACCCCACACGGTGACACCAGGACAGATGCCTGGAACTCCGTGTCCAGGACATTGATCCACTGGACAAAAGCTCCATGTGATGCCTTAAGTTTGAGCTTTCATGTATTTCAGATTCTGTGCTGCCCAGGGGGACAGTTCTGAGCTCACAGTCAGTGTCACTCAGTTCTGCACACAGCAGGGACACAAAACAAATCCTTTTCCTGCTGCACACCAAGGACAACTTTCAGGCCCAAAAGCACAAACAAGGGTGGCTGTTCCTACAAGAAGGATGGGACCTCACAGCCTGGAGCTGGAATTGGACAATTAAACCCCAAAATGCAAATGGACCAAAATTTATAAAAGTGTGAGGCCTGGTTACCTGTCAGCCATTTTGTGACCGGTCGGCCATTTTGTGACCATTTGGTATCCATTTGGTGTCCATTTCATGTCTATTTTGTGACCATTTTGGGTCCACCTTGGGTGTGGCCCTGGCCAGGCTCTTGTCCTGTCGAAGGTGTATCCTCAAAGGCCTTTTAATAAATATCTACTTTATCCTCCAGCTCTGCCCAGTCTCTGTTCCAGCTCAGCCTTCCCAAGGCCTCATGTGGAACCTGTGGACAAGGAATGATTGACGTGTCTGCCCAGACCTTGTGCTCCCCCAATAACCCGTGGTGACACGTGGGGAGGGATGTGTGGGATTTTGTCAGCCTGAAATATCAGCAGGCAGGTGATATCTGCTCCAAACAAAGAGCCAAACCACGCCCAGACTCTCCTCGCTGTAGGATGCATGTGGAAATAAAAACAATGGAGAAATCAGTGATATTTAAATGCTAATCAATAATATTTAAATTTTAAGCCGTGCTTTAATGGAGGTTTGTGTGAGGGGAGGGAGAAGGAGCGACGCATGGCCTGGCAAGGCGCTGCCACCTCTGAGCTGGTGCCACTTGAGATGTCAAATTTCAAACCAGGGGAAGGAAAATTGGGCATGCTGAAAGGTGAAGGACAGCGACTGCGGTGCAGTTCTCTGGTTGCTCTTTTCCCTCCTGTGCCTGGCTGGGCTGTGCTCTGCTGCATTCCCACCGTTCCCTAGACAGAAATGGGATTTTGTGGAGTTGTTACTCCAAATAAAGCTGCTATTGCACTTTCCAACACTGAACTCCAAGGAGAAAACACACAGCGTGGTGGATGTTTTGATAAGGAATTTAGATTTCTTTTCTTTTTTAAGAATAAAATTTAATTTTCCCAGTTCCATTTACTTCAGAATTCTGTCACCTTTTGGAGGCTCCTGCTTCTCCAAGGTTATTAATCCACCTGACTTGTCCAGGCTTTGCCACATCTTTTATAGGCTCTAATTGAATTTAGCTCTTTAATGTCACCTGTGATAATCCATTTAATGACCCTGCAAGGAACAGCTCAGAGGGGGAAGGTTTTCTTCCAACGTTCAGATCTTAATTTTGAGATATTTTAGATTCTGAAATGACATCACAGACTCCACTCCTCTCTCAGCAGATGGATTTGGTGGAAATCTGCACCTCTTTATTTCACTGTATCTCCTGAATGTGACACAGAGTCCCTGCAGTTGTGTCATCACTTTGAACTGATAAACTTTTCCTCCACCAAAATTTTCTATCATGATTTTCTGTTATGAAATTATGATTTGGTCATTTTTAATGAACAAAATATTAACTACTGAATTTATGTCAACAGAAATGTGGTAATATTTGAATTAACACTGAATTGAAAATCTCAGTGGGTCTTATTTTACTGAAGCCTTTTGGATTAGGAATTATTATTTATTTCTTCAATTTTTTTTGTTTTGTTTTGTTTTTTAAATTTAGTCCACTAGCTAATTAATATTTACTACAAGTTTGTTGGAATGATATATTTCATAGCTGGATTTCATTAGGCAGAACAATAAAAGGAGCTTTTCCTTATGAAGGCATTGTGATGAACCTTGTGGCAAGCTGGAGGCTTCATTTCTTCAAGAGCCTTTCCTGAGGGAAAAAATTCCCAAATTAATCCTGTAAATTTGCAATAATCTAAATACTGGCCAGGCAGCATCCAGATTGCTCTACTTTTCTCCCAGAGCTAATGAGAAAATCAGATTTTTGTCTAAATAAACACAATATCAGAGCTGTGTGTAAGCAGGTTCTGAGTGCTGAGTCACCTTTCCAGCTGGAACAGCTCTGAAATTCTGCATCTTTTTTTGTGCTACTTGAGGAGATTTTGCAAAACCAAATTTATGAGCATATGGCCAAGGTTTGAAGTGCTTTTGAAGCACAATTTTGTGGTTTATGTCACTTTCCAGTGACAATGGGGACAGTTATTCTGATGGTTGCCTCTCTAAAAGTTGGAAATTTGGGAGAGAGGGTGTTGGCAATGAGCATCTCTGCCTGCTCCAAATGGGAATGTTGGAGCTGTTTCCAAGGGAAGGAAAACTGTTTCCAAGGGATTCAGGGAAAAAGAAATCCAGGGACAAAGTGGAAATTCAGCAGTAAAAGAAATAATTTTTCTCAAAGGCTCAGTTTGGTTTCTCCTACTTTTAAATTGTGGCTAAAGGTAAAATTTACTCTTCTGTCAATAAATGTTGAATTTCGGAACCCACATTCTGTGATCATGCCTCACAATGTATCAAATAAATCCTTTTTATTTAGGTTAGAATAAACTCAGATTTTGCAGATTTTGGCATGGTGTGTTTTCAGAATGAGAGTGGATTGCCAGTCACATCTGGCAGTATCCTTTGTGTTGCTTCTTCCTGGGGCTCCTCTGAGGAACCAGAAAATAGGAATGTGCCTTCAGGATACAAGGGGGAGTGGGAAGACTCATTTTTATCCCATAAAGTGTGGTTAGTTCCTTCCAGATGTGGGCTGAAATTCCAGATGTGGCCTTAGAACCCAGGAGTTAGTACTGGGATGCCTGATAGCCACACCTTCAGCAAGGAATAATCCAGCAAAATGTTTGAGGAATCATGGGCTGGTTTGGGTTGGAAGGGACCCTGAAGCTCATCAAGTTCCGTCACAGCATTCCATTAATTTAAGTCAAATATCCTCCTGCAAGGAATAACCCAACAAAAATGTCTGAGGATTCATGGAATGGTTTGGGATGGAAGGGACCCCAAAGCTCATCCAGTTCCATCCTCACCATCCCAGGCTACTCCAAGCCCCAATGTCCAACCTGGCCTTGGACACTTCCAGGGATCCAGGGGCAGCCACAGCTGGACAATGATGGTGAGAGATTGATAAACAGAATTTTTTAAAGGGATTGGATCAGGGAAAGATCCCAAAGGAAGGGTTGGTTTTATTTTGGTTGACTTAAAAATATTTTACTGTGAGACCTAAACTCCTCCTTGAAGAAAGGAGCTGGTTGGGTTCTCCTTTGTGGTGGTTGAATGTCAAATTCCACCTTTCTTTCACAGACATTATGCTAAAATGATAAACAGAAAGATTTTATTGAATTTACGTGAGCAAACAGAATTTTTCAAAACAATTTTTGAATGAGGCCTGACATCCAAAGTGACTCCTCTAAAATATTTCATATTATTTTGGTGTTCTGACTGAAATTCTTGCAAAGCAACATTTTGGTGGCTGCTCTTTCTGAACAGTAACTAATTACGCTGAAAGGATTACTGCTGTCATTTTAAGAGCAGCAAAATGATGATAAAGTACAAAAATGGGGAGAGAGCTCATGATTTGCAGTCTCAGAAGAGCAAATGGAATTAACTTGAAATAACTCTTTACATTGCTACAGTCAAAAATGGGCAGGATGTGCTACTTCCACCCAAGCTGCAGGCTTTATTTGGTTTGTTGCTTGATTTGCTCTTGCTCTGATTAAATTTAAATGTGGCTGTGCCTCTTCCACGAGTAAATATTGCTCAGCAGAAGACCCACAGATGGTGATCCCGTGTTAAAGGCGGGAAGATGTCGCTGGGTGGGTCTCAGGAAGGGTTCTAAGGGAAATAAAAGCAGATTTTTAAGGGATTCAAGGTGTTTTTCCTGCTCAGTTTGAATTACTGGGTCCTTGGTCAGCTCTTTGTGTGTGGTTTGAATGCTCTGCAGGGCCAAGTCCTTGCTGGTCCTGGACTATTCCCAATCCCAGTCTCTGCTTTGTATTCCTCACTCTTTCCTGTGGAAAATCAGTGTAGGTGGTGCTTTTGGACTTGGAGACTGCCCTGGTTTGGTTCTGATGATGATTCTTGGTGGGGCAGTGTGGCAGTTCTGGCTTCTTTCTTTCCGTGCCAAGGTCAGGATGGATAATACACAGGAAACGTAGGTTTTGAGTTCAGACTTGGATGTTTATTGTTTCTTATCTATTTACAGGTTCACCAGCTGTGAGCTCTAACCAGCAAGTTAGAGAAACGAGGTAAAATTGAGAGCATCTGACTCTCTCCAAGATTATTTAAGCACTAATTACCCAATAACGAGGTGACACCTGTATTATTTATATTTCTGACCCAATAACGACCACCCAAATCCCGCAGTGGGAACCTTTTTCAGCCAGTTACAGAAAACCATCCAAACCCATGAAGAAGAAGGAAGAAGAAGGTGAAGAAGGACTTAGACAACACCCCAAATCCTCCCTCTTAACTCACATGTATTACTATAGACTACAATCCTAAAATGTAAGTTTCCAAAATTCCAACAGGGCAGGAATTAGAGATTGTTTCCATGGCCAGNTTCTGACCCAATAACGACCACCCAAATCCCGCAGTGGGAACCTTTTTCAGCCAGTTACAGAAAACCATCCAAACCCATGAAGAAGAAGGAAGAAGAAGGTGAAGAAGGACTTAGACAACACCCCAAATCCTCCCTCTTAACTCACATGTATTACTATAGACTACAATCCTAAAATGTAAGTTTCCAAAATTCCAACAGGGCAGGAATTAGAGATTGTTTCCATGGCCAGGACTAGATGGATTTGGGATTGGGGCCATTCTTCCCTTGACACCCTTGAGTTGTCATCCTCAACCTTCTCAAGATGGGGATGTTTGCTGTGGCCAGAAAAGGGGGATTTTGTCTTCCAAAAACCTCCACAATTAAAGTTAAAGGAATTCCCCAGCTGTGCTGGACTTGTGTGTCTGATGGATTTGGGGATCTGATGGCTGCAGATGGGTTTGGATGCAGACTCAGAAATGAATTTGAGGGTTATCCCAGCAGCTCCAGCAGGTGTGGCAATGTACAACCTGCTTACCTGGAGGCTTTTGATTTTAATTCACACCTTCCTGAACAAAACTGAGCTCAAAGAAGTGAACAGATCCCATCAGCTTTTGAAGAAAGACCTTGAGAGCTTGTGAGGGAAATTAGGAGAAGATGAAAGAGGCAGCGTGGGGGGTGTTGAGATGGAGATGAACTGCAGGGCACTTCTCTAATTAGTTTAAGGATTTAATTTTTTTTCCCCTATTTATGAACTTTTAATATAAATCTGTGGCAACATCTGAGGATCTTCATGGATTTTTCAGCTGCCTCCCCACCCTCTTTGTATTTTTTAGGTCAAAAGGGCAGTTTTGCTCTATTTGGGACAATGGCTTGGTGTTAGAATAAAAAGGGATAATCATAATAATAAATACTTTGCTTGAAACTTGCTCAGAGAGATCCTTCCCAGCATTTTCTCAAGACCTTAGAGCTTGAATTGCCAACTCTCCTCTGGAATATTGTTTCATGGTCAAATGTGCCCTGAAGGACAATGAATTTTTCATTGGCTTCTAAATGTTGGGTTTTTCTCTAGTTTAAAACCATTGCCTGATCCCCAAACTGTGCATCTTGTTGGACTGAGTCATGCATAAAAATGCATTTTTAGCTGCATTTGCTTCACTAAATGCATTTTCTTCCTCTCTTGCCAAAAGCTGATGTGTAGACCTGTACTAAATGGTTTTTCCAGGCAATAGAAACTGTGTGATTATGCATAATTGTGATTAAAAACCATTATGTTCATACAATGGGTGTAAAACCACTGGTTTGATTTGAGGAACCTGAGGGGAAAAAAAAACCCAACAACATTTCAAAGAATTGTGGCAGCGCTTGTTTGTGTGCAAGAACTTAAAAATATTGCAGCTAATTGAACCCTGTTTGGGGAGACTTGTACACTAGGATTGTTAAACTGTTAAACCCTGGGCTGCACTGGGGTGGTTTTGTTGTGTGTTTGTCACGTTAGAAATGGAAAAAAAATTGTGCATTTTGGTTTTTTCAAATGGATCAGGTTGTCCCTGCTGAGATAATGCCCATGGAATGGGACCTTGTCATGGGATGATGGCCCTGCTCCAGGTGCTGTGGAGGGAAAGCTGGGACATTTATCAGAAAAAAGCATCCAGGTGAAGTAGAGACATTAATTTCCAAAGCTTTTATCCTGTCCAAACTGTCTATGGGACATTTTTTCCGTATTTTTCCCCCCTTTACCTGCATCTACACCAAGTGAGTGACGGGCAGAATTTTCTGACATTTTGCTTTAATGGTGCTGCAGGTTTTTGTGTTGCTGAAAAGCTGTGCCCTGGTTAGATCCAAAAATAGATTCATCTTTTAGGAATGTAAGATTCAACTGTTTCTTGAGAAATCTGGGAATCACAGCAAGATTCCTGCCTGTGAGCAAAGGATATTAATTTTCCATGCAGAGGGAACGGGTTCCCACAGAGAGAGGGCAGGGTTGGATGGGATTTTGGCATGAAATTCCTCCCTGTGAGGGTGGTGAAGGGCTGGGATGGAATTCCCAGAGAAGCTGTGACTGCTTCTGGATCCCTGGAAGTGTCCAAAACCGGGTTGGACAGGGCTTGGAGCAACTTGGGATAAAGTTATCCCTGTCCATGGCAAATCTTCCACGATTTATTCCGCTTGTGATGGAACTCTGAGTGCAGACCCCAAAAACCCAGCAATGAGAGGCACTTGAACACAAAATCTGAGCAAGGTGAGCTCCAGGAGAGGTTTTTCTGCTCCAGGGGTGCCAGCAGGCCTGGATGGAGGGGGCACCTCAAGGCCTGGCTCTGCTCCTTGTCAAGTGATTCCCATGGAGCTGCTGAGGGCGCCCAGGGTGGAATTGGGGCTGGGATGCCCAACAGGAGCTGGTTGAAGTCATCTCGAGGATCACAGCTTGTTCCAGAGGGATCAGAGCCCAGCAGCTGAGAGGTTTTTGTTCTCTCTGCTTGATATTCATCTGCCAAGACTGGTGCAATAACGGGAAGAGGCTTCTTGACCCCAAACTCTGCCGCTGGCAGCATCCTTGGGAGGAGAGGGGTGAAAAATTTGCATTTACATGAGGTTTCCTTATTCATGAATGCATTACCCAGCAATTCTGGGTAGATAAGTGGTGGTGAGTGTTTATCTGGCCAGTGTACACAGCCAGAAGTTACAGATATTGCTGCTGGGAGGAAAAATAAGTGTAGGGAAAATACGTGTAGGAAAAACACAGGAATTTGGGATATGTGAGCAGTGCTGCCTTTGGGGAATAATTTTCAGCTCATCTGCTGCTCAGTTTGGGAAATACTGCCTGATGAACACTGCAGCTCAGACCTCTGGCCCAAACCCACTCCCATTTGTGAAAAAAGAGATGAATCTAAGGTTTAATCTGGAGGAGAGCTGTGGATGGGGTGGCACTGGGGTGACCTCAGCCGGAATCCTGTGAGCAGTTTTGGGCACTGCAGTAGAAGAGATTAATGAAACCATTAGAGAGTGTCCAGAGGAGGTCAGTGAAGATGGTGAAGGCTCTGGAGGAGGGGAAGCAGGATGAGGAGCAACTGAAGGCACTTCAGCTGGAGAGGAGGAGGAGGAATCTCGTTGGGATCTGCAGCTTCCTCGTGAGGGGAAGAGCAGGGACAGACACTGGTTTCTCCTCTGGAATGGCTGGAGCTGTGCCAGGGGAGGTTTAGGTTGGAAATTAGGGAAAGACTCTTCCCCCAGAGGGTGTTCAGGCACTGGAACAGGGAAGGAAAAAGATAATTTTAATAATTGATTATCAATTGTTCCCACCTCAGAGCAACGTGGGTGCAGCATCATCACAGCACACAAAACCTGCTTTGTCCTCTTCCAAGCCTGCACAAGCCAGAGAAATAGATTTTGTTTTCTCATCAATGAAATATTAATTGCGTGTTTATATTTTGGTGTGGCCTAAAGTGAATATTAAAGTGCCCATAAATAAAACATTGCCAACTTTAGTACAGGATGGGGTTTTCTCACATTTGTCTTAAATGAGCTCATTACACTGGAGAAGGTAATAAATATTTGATTTCAGGGCATGTTAATGAGGTGCTTGCTCGTGAATTCAAAGTGTTTAGCAGAGTTTTCTCTCCCCTTCAAACATGTTATATAGTGCAAACATTTTGAATTATTTAATCAGGAGGATCTTTAAGCACTCCGGTGCTGTGTTTAAAAACCTAAACCCACAAAGCCACAGAAGCAATTAATGGCTGCAGCCTCCCAAACAGATGATAATTTGGTGAATAATATTGTTTGTTTTCAGTTCAGGGTTTCCATGGAGGGCTTCCCTGCCTTTGGAGCTCTCCCTGCACACAGTGGCACAGCTCAGCCCATGTGGGCACACCTTTAATAGGTTTTATTGGCATTTTCACCCATTGGGTTGTGGCCATCAAGACTGTTTTAACCCAGATGCAAACTGTGGGATTCAAGTTTTGCAGTTAAATCCATATTTCTCACCAGTCACCCCCACATTGTCATGGAAATGCTGCAGGTGTTGGAGAGCAGAAATGGAGATGGGAGGCTCCAGCTTGGTGGAATTTGGTTTCTCTCCCTTCCAGTTCCTCTTCTCTCTGTCTGGCCTGGTATGAAATCTATACATTGTTACACTCTGTGGTGGATTGGGTCTGTCTAGGTTGTTGTAATTACACATATAATTATGATTATACCTGTATTATGGAGGGAATTCTGCCCTGTGAGGGTGGTGAGGGGCTGGGATGGGATTCCCAGAGCAGCTGTGGCTGCCCCTGGATCCCTGGCAGTGTCCAAGGCCAGGCTGGACAGGGCTTGGAGCAGCCTGGGACAGTGGGAGTTGTCCCTGCCCATGGCAGGGGTGGAATGGGATGGGATTTAAGGTCCCTTTCCACCCAAACCCCTCCATGATTCTGTAAAGATGTGACGCCCCACTAAAAGTGGCAATCCCAAACATGTCTCCTCACATTTATTTAGCCACTACATTAATGACACACTTTTTTTCCCCCCCCTCATTTCTTTTTTTTTTCTTTGCATCTCTGACAGTGAACTTTGAAGTGCTTCTGGTTTTTGCACTTCCATCAAAGCTTCTCCAGTCAATCCAGAGATGAGAGCAGCTCTGGGAGGTGTTGATGGTGGTACCACACTCGGTGGGCAAGTCGAGGGCTCAGCAAGGAGCAGCTTCCTTTGGGAGTGGTTCGTGGTTCCTTGTTGGGTGTTAAGAGGGGAAGAAAGACTGCAGGAACTCCAGCAAATAATTAAAAGCTAAAGCTGTGTTTTTCTTCTCTGCACGTCTGACTAAAACCAGTCTCCTCAGAAAAGATGGGATCAAAAACTCTGCAGGCCTGACAGAACAGAGCTGGTGTAAATTCCTGGTTTATTGGTTTTAGGAAGAATTGATGCCTTGGGAAGGCTGACCTGGAACAGAGAGTGGACAGAGCCAGAGAATAAAGTAGATATTTATTAAAAGGCCTTTAAAGTACACCTTGGGCAGGACAAGAGCCTGGCCAGGGCTACACCCAAGGTGGACCCAAAATGGTCACAAAATGCCTGACCGGTCATGAGCCCTCACACTAAGTTTTGGTCCATTTGCATTTTGGGGTTTAATTGTCCAATTCCAGCTCCAGGTTGTGAGGTCTCATCCTTCTTGTTCCTCCCTCCAGCCACCCTTGTTTGTGCTTTTGGGCCTGAGAGTTGTCCTTGGTGTGCAGCAGGAAAAGGATTTGTTTTGTGTCCCTGCTGTGTGCAGAGCTGAGTGACACTGACTGTGAGCTCAGAGCTGCACCCCTGCGCAGCCCAGAACCTGAAATACATGAAAGCTCAGACTTAAGGCACCAGAATCATAAAGACACAAATCTCAGGCTGCTGTAAAATCCCAATATTTGGAGTCCTTAGGCTGAGCAGAGCTTTGGGATCAGGAGATGAGATCCATTTTCACATTCCAATAGGGCTGGGGACCCTCCAGGCCAGGCTCAGGTAGAGAAGATTTCTCTGAGGTGACAAGCCCCTCTCCATCATCTCCTCACTGGGGAATGAATGAATTCCTCTCAGGAAAAGTGGCAAGT
>VXBB01017787.1:501477-525148 GCA_013399915.1 Illadopsis cleaveri | reverse complement strand
CTCGGTGCCCACGCCGCGCACGCCGCGCACGCCCAGGACTCCCCGCGGCGGGGGCACCGCCAGCGGCCAGGGCTCCGTCAAGTACGACAGCACGGACCAGGGCTCCCCCGCCTCCACGCCCTCCACCACGCGGCCGCTCAACTCGGTGGAGCCGGGCACGGTGCAGCCCATCCCAGAGGCGCACAGCCTGTACGTGACCCTGATCCTCTCTGACTCCGTGCTCAACATCTTCAAGGACAGGAACTTCGACAGCTGCTGCATCTGCGCCTGCAACATGAACATCAAGGGCGCGGACGTGGGGCTGTACATCCCCGACTCCTCCAACGAGGATCAGTATCGCTGCACGTGCGGCTTCAGCGCCATCATGAACCGCAAGCTCGGCTACAACTCCGGGCTCTTCATTGAGGATGAGCTGGATATTTTCGGCAAGACCTCGGACATTGGCCAGGCTGCAGAAAGGCGACTGATGATCTGCCAGAGTAACTTGATCTCACAAATGGGAGAGGGAGCCAGGAGGAGCCAGGAGCCTCCCATGAGCCTCCTGCTGCTGCTGCAGAACCAGCACACGCAGCCCTTCACCTCGCTGAGCTGCCTGGATTACATGGCCTCCAACAACCGCCAGACGCTGCCCTGTGTCAACTTGAGCTACGACCGGCTGCAGGCTGACAGCAACGACTCCTGGGTGGAATGTTTCAACGCCCTGGAGCAGGGCAGGCAGTACGTGGACAACCCCACGGGGGGCAAGGTGGATGAAGCCCTTGTCCGAAGTGCCACTGTCCATTCCTGGCCTCACAGCAACGGTATGGGCACAGCTGAGCCTTTTGTCTCTGAATGTTTTGTGACCTCTGTAAATTTGTTCAGTTGTGATCCACATACTCTTTATGTGGGAAATGACAGGACTAAAAATAGGCTAGAGATAAAGTAGATTTCTGAAAGTTTGTAAATTATATCTAAAGTACCAATAGTCTAGTTATCCTCAGACTTTGTGGCCTAAATTGAGAATGAGTCTGTGAAAGTTCACAAATCTGAAAGTTTGTGAATCTGAAATCCCCCCAAATTCAGGTATTTGGGGGAAGGCAAAATTAGGGACCCTTTTTTACTTTGGAGGAGGGTATAAGCAGTCAGCAGGAAAGAATTGCTCTGTTTTAGTTAGGGGGAAGAAGGGCAAAAAGTACCAAGGAGGGGGGAAAATTATAATTAAATATTATTTGTTTGTATACTGAACGTGCTCTGACATCTTGTGACCTGAGCTGGACACCAGTGGTACTGAAATGTTGTGTATAAAGGCTTGTGGTGATAGCATTGTTTTTGAAAATGCCACATTGAGTGCCATCCAGCTACTTAGAGTTGTCCAAATTCCCTGGGCAGCGTGCAGAGCAATTCAAGGAACAATCCACAAAAGCTGTTGGCATTTCAGAGGGATTGCTGTCCCTCCCTGAAGTGATTGCTGCTCCTTGTCCCTTGCAGTGCTGGACATCAGCATGCTCTCCTCCCAGGACGTGGTGCGCATGCTGCTCTCCCTGCAGCCCTTTCTCCAGGACGCCATCCAGAAGAAGCGGACGGGAAGGACCTGGGAGAACATCCAGCACGTGCAGGGACCACTCACCTGGCAGCAATTCCATAAGATGGCAGGACGGGGGACCTACGGTACCTACACTGGGCTCTGTGCCAAGTTTGAGTGCAGCTTCCTAGAAATGGGCACTTTCTCCTGGAAATGTCAGGAAGGGGCTGTTCATACAGCTTGGGGTCATGGGGGAAGCTCTTCACAGAGCTTTAAAGTGCCTCAAAAGCCCTTTGTGACACCCTGGTGAAGGTTTTACCCCTCCAGGTGATGCACATTTATAGGGAGCAGAAACTGTGGGTGAGGCTCAGCCCCCCCACCTGAAGTGGGGGTCTGGCTCAGACCAAAGTTGGTGTACATATAATGGGAGCAGAGGGAGCTGCTGAAATCAGCCACATCATAATGGCAACACGGCCTGTGTGAGCTCTGCAAATCCAGAAAAACTGGGAATGCTTTCTCCACGCAGGTTCCCATGGCCTTAATGAGAAGTTTTAGTTTCAGTATCTCCTGGCTGTAAGTGGCACTTCTGTAAAATACGAAATAACAAACCAGATTTTGTCTGTGCAGGTTTGTAGAATAACAACATTTCAGTCTGTATTTCTTGCTTGCAGTTTATTTCAGGCTTAACCAGTGCAGTTTGGTTTAATGTTTTTCCTACAGCTCCACCATGCTTTGCTCTCTACTGGTATTTGATATATTGCTGCTTTCCTTGGGGCTGGGACAACTGGGGATAACTCCAGTTCATGTCTAAAGCTGTTGTGCCCCACCAGGAGTACTTCTAATAGTTTTTCCAGCATTTGTAATTTGAAGAGTTAGGATTTGCCAATTGTTACCAGAGAATAGCACCAAAATTCCCACAGAGTGCAGAGCAGAACCTTTGATGGACAGTCAGTGAATTTTACTGGATGCTGACTTTTTAATAAAGTTGAATTATATTCTGCAGGAACTACTGGGTATATTTTAGCTTGACATTTTCAGCAGTATTTCTTCTACTGAGGCAGTATCTGGGAGACACCCTGTTACACTAGATAATAATCCTCTCTGTGGGGACAGCAGTGCTTGGAGCACATCCTATGGAGAGGGGCAGGAGGCAATTTTTGGAATTATAATAACTTTGTTTAGTATTATATACCTGGGAATGAATTTCTCTAAGCATCAGTAATTTTGCACAAGCAGGTGGAGGTGGATGAAGAGCTGTAAGGTCAGATTTTGTGTGTTCCTGTTATTACCTGTGATTGAACAGGAACGCCTGGGCTGTGGTTATGGATATGACAAAGGAAAACCAGGAGATGAAGCCTTGGGAAGGGCAGTACATGTGCTTGGAGTACACTGGGAGATGTTTTATTGCAGCTTTCTAGGAAAGTTTAAATGGTGCTTGGATCAGCTCCCTCCACTTTGGCCAACAACTTTGATTATATGACATTCCTTAAGTACAATATAAATCTTCCCTCTCTTTTATTAAATATCTTTTCCAAGAAGAAAGGCTGGGAGCACACGGTTTATCAGGCATGGCACACCCTTGATAACAATTTCCACTCCATGATAAACCTGTAGGACACTCAGAACAGCAAGGGATGAGTGATTTCCAGTATTCCTGTAAAAGAACTCACTTCCTAGGCCACGAGAGTCCCACTGCAGTTAAACCAGATATTTCAACATGTTTTCTTTATTTGTTCTTTCTCCTGTGAAGGCTCTGAGGAATCTCCTGAGCCTCTCCCGATCCCGACGCTGCTGGTGGGCTATGACAAGGACTTCCTGACAATCTCTCCATTCTCCCTGCCTTTCTGGGAGAGGCTCCTGCTGGATCCCTATGGGGGCCATCGGGATGTCGCCTACATCGTGGTGTGTCCGGAAAATGAGGCCTTGCTCGACGGAGCCAAAACTTTCTTCAGGGACTTGAGTGCTGTATACGAGGTTGGAAAGAGGGACCACACTGAATTACTGCTTCTTAAGTGTCATTGCTGCTCCAGTGCATGTCCACAGGGAGAAATCCATGGGGTTTAAAGTAACAACTATTTGAAGAAGGGGTTTTTTTTTCATTTTGAGGGCTTTCTGCACTTTCAGAGTCCAAGAATGCTGTCTGAGTGACACGGATTCTCTGGGCATTTTGGGATGTTTGTTGCTGTCTGCTCTTCTCAGCACACATTCATTTCACAGAGGAGGCAGCAGTGGCATTAATAGAGCTGCAGCCTCTCAGTGATGGCCCCACCATGCCTAAAGAGCAAGGAGCACATTGAAGAAGCTGTTGCTTTCTCATAGTTGCTAGGCTGGGGATAAAAACATTTATTTCTTTAGTGTGTACTCACCAATATGTCAGAGTCCTTTTTAACCTTAGTTTTGCTCAAGCCAACAGATAAATGTGACTCTTTTTTTTAGATATTTATTAAGAAGCCCCTAGCTGTGTGCTGAGAACGAGGGGCTAAGCCACAAAGCAGTGTCTGTAACTTCCTGGGGTGGTTGGCATCTCCTTACGGGCGTTTGTCCTTCCCTCCCCTGGCAGATGTGCAGGCTGGGGCAGCACAAGCCCATCTGCAAAGTGCTGCGGGACGGGATCATGCGGGTGGGCAAGAGCGTGGCGCAGAAACTGACGGACGAGCTGGTGAGCGAGTGGTTCAGCCAGCCCTGGGGCTCCGAGGACTGTGACAATCATTCCAGGCTCAAGCTCTACGCCCAGGTCTGCCGCCATCACCTCGGTGAGTGACACCCCACAGCCCTGGGGACTGGGGGGGGCAGATGCCAACCCACAGTGTGGGTTTTCTAAAGGTGCAGGTTATGTTCTGTTTAAAAATTTAAAAGATACTACAAGGTTTTATTTTAATTTTTTCCCATGTTAAACTTGCCTACTTCAGAAAGTTGTGTTGCTTGTAACTCTGGGGATTGTGTAAGAGGTTCAAATTCTTATCTTTTTAGAAAAGTCAGTTTGGCATAAGGTGTTTGTGTATCACAAAGATCACAGAATGACAGTCTGGTCTGGTTAGAAGGGTCCATAATACTCATTCTGTTCTACCCCCTGGGATGCCTTCTACCAGATCAGGTTGCTCCAAGTCCTCTGCAGCCTGGCCCCGAATACTTCCCAGGATGGGGCAGGTGTTCCACACAAGACTGAAGGTGTCCATGGGTGTGGTTTATTGCTGCTGACACATCTCATCACACCTGTGTGACAGAGCCATGTCATGGTGGCCTCCAGTGTAAAGGTGCATTTATAGGAGAGGGGAGGTCACTGGGACTACAAAGGCAATGAGTTAACGCAGGGGCAGAAGAGAGAGTGCTGGTGTCCTTGGTGCCTGGGGCCTCAGTCTGCTGTGTGGGATCCTTGGATCCTTCTCCTCTGGACCTCATGCTGGATTATTTCCCCTCTGAAACAGTGACAGTTTTAACAGATCAGTCTGGTTGTTTTTGTTATGGCATCCTGCCCTGTTCTGTATTACACCAATGTCAGGAGCACTTGTTTGGTGAGGGACTGTAGAACCTGAGAGGGTGGAAGAGTGTAGCATCTCCTGGGGTAGGATCAGCTGACTTTTCCTGGCTGACTCCCTGGAGTCACCTGATTTCAGCTGGGGACAGACATGGCTGTTTCCTCCCAGAATGGTCCAGAGTCAATATATGTGTGTGTCTGAGATTTGGGGTTTTAGCATGAGACACAGGAATTACAGCAAGCTGAGAAATTATTACAACACTACTGAAGTACCTCAGGCTTCCCTGCAGAAAGAGGCAGCATGTGCACAGCCAGGTGAGGAACTGGGCTGCTCAGTTCACACCTGAGGTGTCTGGCAGGGGCAGCATTGGAAACTTCCCCACTGGTGATTTACACCACCTGGGGGAGCAAATAAATAATAAATATTCATTTATCAGTGTGGTATCTCACAGCAGAAATAACTGCATCAAAGTTTGCCATGATTGTAGCTCAGATATAAACGACTCTAAGGTTTCCAGCCTGACAAAGATAACCTGTCAAAGACTGCAGAGCTGAGCACTGTACGATGCTGTTATTGCCACACACTTTGGCCAGAGAGCAGAATGTGTCAGCACCACCTTAAAGTCACAAAGCCCTGCAAAGTCAGGCCTGGTTTTAAAGACAATTGGTTCATATCAGTTCAAACTGACACCCTGAGAAATGGATTCCAAAGCAAATATTGGTCATGGCGATTCCATTCTCTTAGCTTTCGTATACTCTTAGAATGTTGTAAAAGTGCAGGGACATCATCCGAGTTGCAGGTTGATGGAGATTCCTTTGATCTGACTGTCATTAATCCCTCTTTCCATGCCATTCCAGCACCTTACTTGGCTACCCTGCAGCTGGACAGCAGCCTCCTGCTGCCCCCCAAGTACCAAACGCCGGCTCCGAGCCAGCCGCAGGCAGCTCCCGGGAGCTCGGGCCCTGCTCCCTCCGGCTCCTCCTCGTGTCTCTCGGCCGCCGCCGGGGCCCCGGCCACGGGCAGCTCCTTCAGCTCCACGCCCAGCGCGGGCACCACGAGCCTTCCGGCAGGGAGTGCCTCCTCCTCGGGCTCCTCGGTGCCGCAGCTCTCAGCGTCCTCTGCCACGCCCGGCGCCAGCCAGATGGGCACCTCCTCCTCCACGCCGGGCTTCAGCGGCAACGCGGGCTCGGGGCAGAGCAGCAGCGCCGCGGGAGGCACGGCCGAGCGCCCGCAGGGCAGCGCGGGCCCCGGGGCTGACACCGAGCCAGGCCCCAACCTACCACAGCAACAGCAAGAGGGACAGGAAGGGTAAGTGAGGTGCTCACATGGCTCCAAGTGCTGCTCACTAATCCCCTGTCCTGTGCTCAGACAGCCTCCGAGCCTTAGGGAAACCCTTCAAAGGAGAGGCTTCTCTGAGCTGCAGCACAGCGAGCAGGTGGGAGCCGAGCAGGGCCTGTTCCTGTGTGAAGCAGTCACTGACAAAGGGGAACTGCAAAAAACACCCCTCCTCTTTTTCATCACAAGAATCCCAGCCTGATTCAGCTGCATGGATGTGGAGCTGCCTTAGGACCCTCCACCTGTCCTGTCCTTGCAGCACCAGGAGCACATGGGGTGTGTCAGGTCCTGTGCCACACCGGTGGCTTGGCACTTGCAGGTACCCCATGAAGCTGAGTGCCTCTTACTCCATCACACCTGCAGCATTAACAGATGCAAAATGCAAGCCATGGATTTTTTTTTCCTAATTTTTTTGCAGGTGTTGCAGGTGTTGTTTTGCAAGCAGGCATGCTGTGAGGTCAGGAGACATGACTGTAGTCCCGTTACTTTAAAATAAATTTGGGCAGCACAACTTTTTAAAATACTTCATTATGAATAGCCATCCATTACATAAAAATTATGAAAAGGATTTTTAGCATTGTATATAAGTAACTTCCTGAGGCAGCATGTTTTTCATTACTCTCATAATAATGCACATTGCTGATAGTCCTGGTGTGTGTTAGAGAGGGAAACACCCACATCCTGCTGTAGCTGGGCTTGTCCTTGAGACATCTGTTCCCTGATCTGTGCAAAACACCCTTTGAGCAGCTGCAGGGGCTTCTGACAGAGGCTGAGCTGCTTTGATCATTTACAGATGTTGAGCCTCTCTCTCCTAGCTGAGGCATGGGAGGAGCATTTTACCAAGTAAGAAATTCTTGATTGCTCGTTCTGTTACCAGTGGAGCCTTCCCTGGCCCTGAGCAGGACTCCAGGCTCCATGAATTGCTTTGGTGCTTCTAAATTCCTGCTCTGTCCCTTCCACCTCCCCCAAATGCAAACCCTAAACTGCACCAAAACCCAGACATGCACCTACATGAAAAGACACATAGCTGAGGAGTCAACTTTTCCATATTCTTCAGGTATAATCTGGTCTGATTGCATTCAGTGGGGTGCTGTTAGACTCTATGGTACCTTTAATGCCTAATGAACCCCAGGTATTTCGGATCAGGAGTTGCTGTGAGCACAACTCATCTCAATGCCTGTCCTCATGGGTATTAGTTTTGCTTCTGGACGTCAGAATTCCTCATGCTTTCCTTGCCCCTGGCTCACCCTGCCGCAGACACGAGCAGTTCTCACCGTGTGTCTGTGCCCGCAGCGCGTCAGAGCGGGAGCGGATCGGGATCCCCACGGAGCCGGACGCTGCGGACAGCAACGCCTACCCCCCCGCCGTGGTCATCTACATGGTGGACCCCTTCACCTACACTGCCGACGAGGAGTCTGCCTCCACCAACTTCTGGCTCCTGAGCCTTATGAGATGCTACACGGAAATGTTGGACAACTTGCCTGAGAATATGAGGAATTCTTTCATTCTCCAGGTAATTCTGCCTTCCTCTGTATCCTCACGCTGAGTCTCTGTGTCACAGCACACCTGTGATATGGACACTGTGCTGAAAGAGATAAATGGGAGATAATGCATGAAATGTAGGTGGCATTTACAAATCATTTTGTTGACAGTACAAGTCTGTATATTAAAACAAGCCCTCGTGTTTGTTTTGATGAGGAAATTAATTAGAGCAGCCACAGTATCCCTGCATGGAATCTGTCCCGTGATCCCAGCAATCCTATCTGCTCAATGCTTCCTGGAGAAGGATTTCAATTAAGTTGTAACGCGAGTTGCCATTGCCAAAACTGGCCAGTTGTTCCTTTGATTACTTTACATGTTGAGTTGTTTGCTGTTTATATTCCCTTGATTTATACTGTTCAATCCAAAAGAAGTATGTGAAGCCAAACATTTAATGTATAACTATTGTATTGTTATTATCTACTTCTTAAAAATAATTTACCATGTAACTTGGCATATAAAAACAGTTACTTACTATGGAATTGCTGAAGAATTGAATTTGTGCAGCCAGAGGCAGCTCTTGGCCTCTTGCCCAGGCTGGCTGCATTTTGCCAGGCCTCCTGTCACAGAGGCTGAGCCTCAATAAATGTGGGGGGAATGGGAGGCCAGAGGGCACAGGCAGGAACAGTGTGGGAAGGATTTCTATGCATTTTATCTATGTCTGCTCACTTTGGTTTGAAGGTATTTCAAATCAGTTTAAAAAAAGAGAAAAAAAGGAAGTTCTTGTAGTGTCTCAAGGTGGGCATGGAAAACTATTGTTTTTGATAATTTTGACTTCATTGTCCCCTAAAAGAATGGGGGAAACTGTCACCAGAATATTTCAGGCTTGGGGATGAATTGAAAATCAGATCCACGGCTTGATGTTGTGGTAGGCTGCAGAGAACTGATTGATCCAGACCTGGAGACGCTAAAACCAAATAGCCACTGATACCACGGTGTCTGAAACACAAGAACTGTGTGACCTCTGCACTGCCATTGGAGCTGAGGCTGTAGCACACTGACCTTTTTTCTCGGTGCTCTTTGTTTCCACATTCACTGTTTGTTCCTCAAAATACATTTTGCCAGTTGAAGTCAAAACAGTAATTTTCTCTAAGTCAAGGGAAACAGGATCCAGTTCCAGCACTGTATTCTCACAGCTGTACCACAGCACACACAACATGTAGTTACTTCAAAATAAATCAAACCCAAATGTTTGCAGCTTTATTACCATTCCTGTACAGAGGGGGAAGGCTCAGCCTCTGAAATCCTTGGGTAAAGCTGGCTTTTAAAAACACACAGGCACATTTAGGAAGCAGAATGTGCTGCCAAGGTTCTGAAGGTTCAAGCAAGAACTGTAAAGCAATAGAAGTTTTGTGATGCTTAACTTTTGTTACTACTGAAAATATTTGTTGAAGGAATCTGTTTGGGTCTTGTAGTGTTGGCTACAATGTAAATGTTTTATATTGACAGATTCTGCTCCCAAGATCTCACTGTAAAAGGAAAGACACTTTAACAGCCACAAGTGGGACTTGTACAATAAAACCAGTAGATAAAAACAGTGTGGTTACAGGGATTTAATTCTAATTTTAAAATAGGTTTGATCTGAAAACTGGGTTTTTGTCATGCTTGTTTCCTTCTGAAGGAGTGTTGTGCCATTTCTCCTTCCTGCTCTTGTTGTGTAGTTGGGTCTTAACCCCCAAACTCATCTCTCAGGCAAGTCTCCCTGTAGCTCTGGTTCTTGCTGGCTGAACCTGTGAATCCTTGTGGGCTGCTTCCCATGACTTTTTGAAACAAATGGAACTGAGCAGCAGCTGAGGCTGCTGAGCTTCCACTGGGAACTAAATTGAAAAGGGGAAACAACCACACAAATCATTGTAACAGAATCTTAATTGTGCCTGCTACACCCCTCTGTAAGGATGACACTATATTGCTAATTCCCACAAGGACAGTAAACAACTCCCAACCCTGATCATGAGCCATGGAGCCAAACCTGTCTGAACACAACCCTCAGGGATTGTGTGGTTCAGGCCCACCTCCAAGTAAAGATGTTGCCCAGAAAACACTTCTCAAAAATTCAGGGTGTTTGAATACAGGTGTTTGGGTTTTATGGATTAAAATTCTCTCATTGTGATGGAAGCAGTTTTGTCCCAGAGCATGCAGTCCCTGCCTGCTGCAGCCACTCCTGCCAAGGGACCTGAAATGTCAATTGTGGAGCATCCCAAAGTGTGCTGGGTGTTCAGTGACTAATGACTGTATGGATCTGGTTGGATATTAATGAGCAGCTCCTGGAAGCCTCTCAGCCCTGTTTTATTGTGTGTCTGAATTCCACAGATTGTGCCTTGCCAGTACATGCTGCAGACAATGAAGGATGAACAGGTTTTCTACATTCAGCACTTGAAGTCTCTGGCATTCTCTGTGTACTGCCAGTGCAGGAGGCCCCTGCCCACACAGATCCACATCAAGTCCCTCACAGGCTTTGGGCCAGCTGCCAGCATTGAGATGACCCTCAAAAATCCTGAGGTTGGTATTGGTGGCAAGAAAATCAAAGTCTGTTCATAAACTGTAACCACTTTCCTCAAATATCAAAGAGTAGGGAGAATACTTGTTAGGGGATTTTTTTCAAGGTACAGAAGACAATGATATAAAGGGAAAAGGCAAGCTAATATGGAATAGAAAATAGTAACAAAAACATCAGGCTAACTTGATTTCAAAACACTTTAAGCTTCTGGTTTTGAGTCATAAAGTAAAAGGTTAAAATGTGAAAGAAGAGAAAATGAACATTGTTAGTTTGGATTCAGAGTCATTTTGTGATTTCAGTCCATAGTGCTCAACCAGAGTTTAAACCCAACCTTTATTTCTATTCACATATATATGCATATATATGAAATAAGTTCCTGTGTCTAATTGCAGGTGTTATATTAATTCCCTGAGGTAATGGAGAAATCCCCCTCTTCGATGGGCTTATCTTTGATCTATTTTAAACTGTAAATATTAAAGCCCTGATTCTGGAATTTCAGGGATTTCAAAGGAAGAATAATCCATCCTGCTTTCTATGAATGTTTTGCATTCTTTGAAAGATAACTGTGAATATTTTATTTTGATCTGATGGACCAACGAAACACTTAAATACTTACCTTGGCATAAAGAGCTGCTTGGGAGGGTTTAAAAACCTACTTGCAAAGCTAAACCTTTTGGCATTTACTTATTGCATTTAATTAATCTCTGTTTATTGCATTTTACACGTTTGCTCTCAGTCTGCACTGCAGACTCCCTAACTTTGCTGAAGAATTAAGAAAATACCTTGACCATTTTTTAGTTATGGAACATGTCTGGTGTGGCCCCTCCTGTGTGTTCTCCAGAGAGGAGTTGCAAGGCAAAGATGGGTTGGGGTGCCCATGTGGGAAGCAGCTTTGCAGAAGATGACCTGGAGGTCCTTTTGGACATGATGGATGCTCCCAAGGAGCAGCAGTTGGGCTGCTCTGAGAAGGTGCTGCAGCACAGCCAGGGAGGTGCTTGTCCTCCACCCTTCTGGGCTCCTCAGAACAAGAAACTCAGATACACTGGAGCAAATCCAGCCAAGGGCCTAAAGATGATTAAGGGACAGGAGGATCTGACAGCTGAGGGGCTTTAAACTCCTGCCTGTGTCAGAGACTAGTCCAAAGACTGCTTTCATACTCCAGGTTTTGTGTACATAAAAAGAAATCTTTAGATAAGGTTTGAAGTGCATCAGCTGTAACTGGCAGCAATGAATTGTCTATAACCTCCCTTTTCCCAGTCTCCCTCCTGACTAGGAATGCTTTGAATTTACTCATTGTTTCAAGTTTGCCTGTCTCTGTACTCGCTGCCAGTGTGTGTGTGTTCCTTGTGTTCAGTAGTTTCTGATCTATCTGCTGATGGTTGTGCTGACTCTGTTGCAGAGGCCCAGCCCAATCCAGCTGTACTCACCTCCTTTCATCCTGGCCCCCATCAAAGACAAGCAGACAGAGCTGGGAGAGACGTTTGGAGAGGCCAGTCAGAAATACAACGTGCTCTTTGTGGGGTACTGCCTGTCCCATGACCAGCGCTGGCTCCTGGCGTCCTGCACCGACCTGCACGGGGAGCTGCTGGAGACCTGCATCGTCAACATCGACCTGCCCAGCAGGTACTCACTGCCCTTGGCTTCTCCCACGGATCCATGCCTGGAGTCAGCCCTCACCAGCACATCCCTTCCTTCCCTTTTCCTGCTCAGGAGATCATGCTGGTGTTACAGTGAGAACATTTCAGTTGACATTTCTAGATTTTCAGATCTGCAAAGAGAAAAGTGACTGAGTTACACTTGTTTGACAGTTTGTTTTAAAACTGTTTTGCTTACAGACCTTACCTTGAGGAACACCTGGTGTGTTGCTCAGCAGTTTGATGGCACTGCAGTAACAGTGCTGAAAGCAGACACATAGTTTTTCTTGTTAGTAGTAGTAAAAGGTGAGTTAAGGGCTGCCCAGAACTCTGTAGAGGGTAAACAGTGACACAGTTAGAGAGAACAGAAATCCGAACATTGTCCTTGATTCTCCTCTCACTGTTGTTTTTAATTCCTTGCCCTGCAGGTCAAGGAGGAGCAAGCTGTCTGCACGGAAGATCGGGCTGCAGAAGCTGTGGGAATGGTGCATCGGCATTGTGCAGATGACATCCCTGCCCTGGAGAGTCGTCATCGGGCGCCTGGGCCGGCTGGGCCACGGGGAGCTGAAAGGTGTGCAATTGTCAGGGCTGCCTCTCCCAGGGTGTGCAGTGGGACAGAGAGACCCAGGGTGCAAGGCAGGATGGCTCAGACCAGATCACACACCTTTCAAACTCAAAAATTGAAAGTGATGATCACATAGCCACAAAATTGTTTAGGTTGGAAAAGCCCTCTGAGCTCATGAAGTCCAGCTGTTCCCCAGCACCGCTGAGGCCACCACTGATCCATGTCCCCAAGTGCCACATCCACACAGCTTTTGAACACTTCCAGGGATGGGGACTCAGCCATTCCTCTCAGTTTTGCATCACCTGCAGACTCACTGAGGGTGCACTCTGCCATCACACAGTGGCATTAGATGGGGTGAATTTGGCTTAACCTTCCCAAGTCCTGTCTCTGCTTCCTAGAACCATGACCTTACAAAAGGTAAACAAGGTGTGCCAAATTCTATCACAGGACAGACTGTTTATTTTGCCAGAGTATAGTGAGGGCAAACATGAATGGGAAGCCAGATATCCAGGCTTCCCAGGCAGTGTTCCTTAGGAGTTTTTAATCAACACCAGAGCTGCTGAAGCCCTTTCTCTCCCTTTGTCCCCATCATTGTCTTGAGACAGATGCCCACTTGACCAAATGGATCTGAGTGTAAACTACCTGGCAGAGAAATCACCAGGATCCTCCAAACTGAAATTTCTTGGGCCATGCAGCATGGATTACAGGAGAGCTGGCTGCAGTCCTACCCTGGCACTGCATTCCTGTATTGGTTTCCATAAACCTTTCCTTGTTTGTACCCTGGGTCTGATGCAACTCTCTCATGTTGTGCAGGATTTGCACAGTGTCCTTCCAAGGGAACTTATCACCTGTTAGAAAAAGTTCTGAACAAAGTTATCGTGACACAGGAATAGAGACAGGATTCAGTTGTGATTCCTCAACTTAAACATCACTAAACAAACAAAAAGGTCTTGGAAAAAAAGTGTATTGAACAAAGGAAAGCCAACAGACTGCCATAGAATAAAACATTCCACAGGAACTCCTCGAGCACCCACCCAGTTTGGGGGGCCAGACCCCTCATGTGCACAGGAGTCATTCCTGGAGAGTTTGGGATTAGGGAAGTGCCAAGTGTTGGGAATGTTTTGCTGTTTCCAGGCAGGTGCTGGCTCTGAATCAGCTCTGTCCTCCCACGGTGCTTTTCCCTTGCAGACTGGAGTATCCTGCTTGGGGAGTGCTCCCTGCAGACAATCAGCAAACAGCTGAAGGAGGTTTGCCGCATGTGTGGCATCTCTGCAGCAGATTCCCCCTCCATCCTCAGTGCCTGCCTCGTTGCCATGGAGCCACAGGGATCGTTTGTGGTGATGCCAGGTATGTTTTAGCCAACTATGGCAATGCCAAAACAACTGTTCTTTTACCACATTTCACACTTAGGCACAATAATCTTGGGATTTCTGTGAAGAACTTGATTAGCGTGGCTACGTGTGGCAGAAAATAGGTTGAGCCAGTGGAATTCCCCAAGATACCACAGAGAGATGCTATGTGGGGAGAGGAGTCTCTTGAGGGAAGGTGACTGTGGGGCACTGCCCAAGTGCTCATCTGTCCCCTGGGGGCTCAGACAGCCCAGCTCCCATGGGCTGGAAGTGGTATCACAGACACCCTCATGCACAGAGGAGGCTGCAGTGGCAATGAGTAGAAGCCTGTGGAAATGGGAATAAGCCCACTTGCCTTCCCAGTTGCCTCATCACATGCTGAAGTTATTTAGAGAGTTCACTTACAAGCAGCAGTCTATGGGCTTAAACTGAAGTAAAATTTAGTGCTGAGGTTCCCTTTGTTGTTTTACCTAAGCACATACTTTTTAATGTATGTGGTGACACATCCTTAATGTATGCTTACAAACCACTCTGGGGTTTTTTAAGTTTAGAAAGAGAAGACTAATACAGAGCAGAATTAATTGAGCTTGAAAATTACTTATCATGTTGAATATTTTCAAAGCAGAGATTTTGTAATGTGAGAAAACAGATGGCAAATGAGGCTTTTTCAATATCACAGTAAAACACAAAGAAAGACCCAAATCCTTCAACAGAATTTTTTTTCCTTTAGATCCTGATACATAATTAGGTCAACAGCAAGCAAAAATTAGGTTAAAATTGAAGGTGCTGTTTAAATACTGCTGAAGAAGATGTCTCTGCATTGACTATTTGCACCTTCCAAGTTAATCGTTGGTGGATAATTGAGAAGAATAGAGGAGGAGGAGAGAGAATCTTTATTGTTTTGTGGCTTTATTTTTGTGTTTGTGTTCATATCGACCAAAGTGGGGTGTATTTCATAATTCTACAGAGATGTGTGTGAAAAATCAATTTAACTCGCTCATTTAACAGGTAAATATTTGATTAAGGGGCAACAGAATGACAGGAGAGGTGGGGCTGGTGATCTTAATGTCAAGCTCTTAGAGCAGTGTAATCTTTTGAAGATAAGGCCCTTCAGCTATGTCTGTGAGTTTGCAGAGCAGGTGGGGTGGGCAGAGGAGTCCCTGGACACAGCTCCTGTGTGTGGGAGGCGATGCAGTGACCTCTGTGCCGTGGTGTCTGTCCCCACAGACGCGGTGACGATGGGCTCGGTGTTCGGGCGCAGCACGGCGCTGAACCTGCAGTCGTCCCAGCTCAACACCCCCCAGGACGCCTCCTGCACACACATCCTGGTGTTCCCCACCTCTGCCACCATCCAGGTGGCACCTGCAAACTACCCCAACGAGGATGGCTTCAGCCCCACCAACGGTGAGTGAGGGGGAATCCCTTGGGGCCTTTCCAGGGCATCAGCAGTGCTGAGCTGGGCAGGGATAAACCCCCGAGGGGGGCTGAGGTTCTGCACAGACCCCACAGCACCCCAGCAAGGGAACCATGCAGGGCTTTAGCTGCAGGGGAGACTGTGCTTTCCCTGAGTGTGTTTTCAGAGTCACACTGGTTTATTCCCAAAGGGACAAGGACCAGCCAATGCACCAAGTGGCACAGACCAGAATGTGCTTTGTCTTGTTGAGACATGCTCAGGCCAGCTGCTGTTTTCCAGTCGTGCTTCACGTTGTGCCCTGTTGTGTGCAGATCTGACAAGGAGGCACTTGTGGTTGAGTAGGGAAAATATCCCAACCTGAGATTTGCTGATGCCCCTAGAGTGCTTTTACACTGAACCTGCAGTTTGAGTCAACAGGACTCTGGTTAATGCCTTATATCCAAATGAGCATTTTTCTGCTTTGTCCCGAATCCTTTAAATGAGTGCAAAGCAATTAAGACCAAGAGTAGCTACAAACATGTACAGTGGCTGTATTAATGAGGAGGGCAGTTGGGTTAGAGAGGAAGGCAGGCTACTGCTTTTAAGGCTTTGATCTGTCCCTCCTGGAATGTCCCAGGGCCTCTGAAGTGAAGTTTCCCCTCCCAATCCCTGTCCCAGGAGGCACCGGGATCCCTCCCGAGCATGACAAACATTAACCTGCATTAACCTGCCCGTTGGTGCTGCAGATGTTAATTAGAGTCAGGTACAAGAATAGCCTTTTCCAAAATGGTGTTAAATTTAATTTTCTTAACTCTGCTTTACTTAATGATTAAGCTGCTTCCTATGCCATTAGCCAGCTCATTTCTGCTCTGGGGGCTAAGCAGAGCATGATATTAGCTCTGGTTTGTTTACTGAGGCTGTAGGACACAAGTTAATAAACTTCAGTTAAAGCATTGCTCTGGCAATCCAGAGGCTTTCTTTGGGAGACGAAGGAAAACAACCACCTGCCTGTTTCAATACTGGGGTTTCAGGTGAAATTACTTCAAGACACACATACTTTCCATTTTATACAGAGTAAATTCATCTTTTTCAAGAGAAATTGTTATATATTGCATGCAGGATGCATGACTTCTATTTAGGGCTTTGTGTTTTAATATAAATTTGGTTGCAATTCTAATTAATGCAGTTAATTCAGACAGCTCCCACTGTCCCTGTCTACCCACTAAAATGTACTTTAAATGTCATTATACACTTGTATTTCTTTGCCTGTTGAGAAATCTGGGTGAGAAGAACCCCTCTAAACCATATTGTGATGCTGTAATTTTTGACTCTGTGTTGATGGTGTCTTATCCTTCCCTCCCATAACTTACTCAGGGTATTGTAAACTGTGTGCAGATGATGAGTAATGGAATGCACAAGGCAAACACATCTTCCCTGTATCTTTAGCCCTCCCCACATGTTAACATAAACCAAATTAATCCAGCCAATTATGCTAATGAGCTGTGTGGAACTCCTGAGATGAAAGTGGGATTTGAAGGCTGAGTTGTTGGGGATCCTGGTGCAGTGTCTGGAAGGATCACGAGTCCCTTGCTGTGAGCAGGGCCTTGCTGCCCTCATGGATTCCGGGAGCAGCTTCCCTGGAGCTGCCAGGGCTGTTCCCAGGGGTTGGAGCTGGTGTGCAGCTCTGGGAGCCTGAGGAGCAGCACCTGTGGCAGCAGCACATGGAGCTGTGTGTGATGATTCCAAGTGTTTTTGTTAAGGGGACTGTGACTAACTGCACAGGAGTGTCAGTTGTTCTGTTTCAAAATTCGGTCTGGATTTTGTGGAGCTGATACAATGGGAATTCTGTTCACTCTGTGGATACTGCTAAAATTCATTATCCCAATAGCTGCCTGCCAACTCTCCCTTTCATGTCTGTGTGGTTGCAGTCAAGGGTTCTAAGGGGGATTAAACGGTAAAGTCTTTATCTCTGCTTTCATCTATCTTGGGAGTATGTAAAAGAAAAAAGGGAATGATAATAAATTAAAGGGAAAGGTAATAAATTATAAACATTTCTTGGAGAAGAGAGTATAGCATGCTGGAAATTATTCTCCTTTCTTTTCCTTTTCAGATGATATGTTTGACCTCCCATTCCCAGATGACATGGACAATGACATTAGAATTTTGATAACAGGGAATCTTCACTCTTCACCAAATTCCTCCCCAGTTCCTTCCCCTGGATCACCATCTGGCACTGGAGTGGGATCTCACTACCATCACAGTAGGGTAAGGCTGGAGCACCATAAGGCACACACTGCTTAAAATAAAATACAAAGACCCAAATCCTCCAACAAAGTCTTTTTCCTTTAGATCCTGACACATAATTAGGTCAACAGCAAGCAAAAATTAGGTTAAAATTGAAGGTTAAATACTGCTGGAGGTGTGTCTGCATTGGCTGTTTAGTTATCAAGTTAGTTGATGGTGGATAATTGAGGGGGAGAGAGCAGGAGGAGAGCAGCTTTATTTTTATGTGGCACAGCCATAGCTGATGACCCTGCATGGATTTAATCTGTATTTATCCATTCTTTCTTGGAAAATCCTATGGAATATCCCTGGCACAAAGTGACAAGTCTTTGAGAGAAGGGAAGCTGTGACAGCCCTGTTCCTATGGATTTCAGGGGAGGCAAGAGAGAGAGAGAATTCTCCCAGTGATGAAACTCTGCCCATGGAAACTCCGCAGGTGTTGGATGGTTATGCAAATGTTGTTTTCTTCAGAATATTTAGCCCAGAGCACACAGCGTTTGGGAGTTATTTTTGTTTGAAGTGGCTTTTATAAAGTCAGTTCCAACATCAGTGATTACTTAAAATGCAAATTATTTTTGGTAATTCAAGTTATTTTTTTTGAATTGGCATAGCTTGGATCAGGTTTGATGGAACTCTTTCACTCCTACATTTTATCATGTAAGACTGAGCTGTTCTCTTAAAATGGTTTCCATCACAATTAGGTAGAAGTTGTATGCTCCACAGGTTTCTGTGGAGTTTTGTTCTAAAAATACTAAGTTTAAAGTAGTAGCATATTACTTCTTCACTAAATAATCCAGTATTTCATGAGAGAAACAGGGTAACTTTTATACCACTTTTGACATGTCAATGAGAGGTCTTGAGATCAGAATTCTAACTCCTGAACGTGACTGACTAAAACTGTGGTAGTTTCACCCCTGGAAGTAGAAAGTCCTACCTGTATTTTCCTTGCAAACTCTCCAAAATGCTTCAGTGCAGCTTTAATACAGTCAGTGAGTGAGAAATGCCTCCTGCCTCAGCCACAGAAATGCTAATTCTGCATTTTGTGAGCTCAGGCCACAACCACCATGTGTGGATTGTGCAACTCTCCCATCAAAGGCTTGATAACAGCACAGTGCTGTCCCAGTTATTCCAAACTGGTGTGTGGGCAAATGAAAACTTCCAAATTCTGCTGCCAAACCCTGCAGCCATAAATCACAACTCCTCTCTCTCTCTTCCCCCAGTTCCCTCAGCAATCCATTGTCCCATGTCTATGCAGAGCTTGCTTTCAGTGGAGCTGCATCCATTGGCACCAGCCCTGGGAGGTTCATGGCCTGTGCCCAGAGGCCTGGACAAGCCCCTTCCAGCTGAACCTGAGTAATTCCCATTAACCATTAAGCCAGGCCTGGTAATTGCAGTGTAATGTTTGGCTTTAGCAGAGCAGCAGTGTGTGATCATCCCCCCGTGGGCCTGGGGTCATGGCAATAATTGATGGCTGGGCACTGGCCCTGTGTGCTGGGCTCCCAGTGCCTGCTCCAGGCTTTTTCCTTGGATTCCTGTCCAGACCCACTGGAAGGGATTTGTAATTGAGCTGCTTTCTGTGCAGTGGAATCTTTGCCTTTTTTTTTTTTAACCTATTGGCATTTATGGATGAAATGAACTGCTCTCCCAGCTGTTTGGGAAACTACAGTGCTTCTGAAACATAAGCCTGGAGAACCCAAGTACAGGGGAATAAGGCAGGGCCTGGATAACTTTGACTAAGATTCCTGACTGACTAAAGGAGGGCTCATTTGTCACAGGACAGTAATTAGCAAATGGACTCACCGTTCCAGGAGTGGGCTGTATTGACAACACCCTCTGAGCTGCCCTTTCCCTGTCTTGCAGAGCCAAGGTGAACGTCTCCTCTCCAGGGAAGCCCCCGAAGAGCTGAAGCAGCAGCCTCTGGCTCTGGGATACTTTGTGTCCACTGCCAAAGCGGAGAACCTCCCGCAGTGGTTCTGGTCCTCCTGTCCTCAGGCGCAGAACCAGTGTCCCCTCTTCCTGAAGGTCTGTCATGCTCTGCATGGAGCACTCATTATCCATTGCTATTTCCATGCCTGTAAAAGCTGTAGTTGGGAGTCTGTGGTGTCAGAGTGAACCTGAGCCCTCCCACTGCAGAACTGCAGAACTGGAGTCAGTTTATTCAAAAATGTTACCATTAATTTGGAAATACACGTGGTCATGGGGGGGTTCAACACAGAATTGCCAACTTCCCACGCTGCCCTGAGGTGATCCACAATGGATGTTTCTTGGGAATCTTTAGCAGTACCCGCTGTATAAGGAGAAAACTTTTGCTCTTTTCCTCTGCACAGGCCTCTCTCCATCACCACATCTCTGTAGCGCAGACAGACGAGCTTCTACCTGCCAGAAATTCTCAGCGAGTTCCTCACCCCCTCGACTCCAAAACTACATCAGATGTCTTGAGGTAACACCCTTTAGGTTTTCATTTCTGCCCTAAACGTCTGGGGACTGAGCTCGAACGTTTCCAGCCTACCACAATTACCAGTTTTATCAGCACTTTTTGGCCCTGCCATGCCCTATGTGTCTCAGGGCATTTCCTCCTCCAAGATGCCGGGGCAGGGGTGTGAGGGGGAATTCTGTGGGTTTCCCTCTGCTGTGCACAGTGATGCCAAGGAAACTCAGAACGGCTCAGCCTTGCCAGGGGGACATCATGGTTTGCCCCCTCCCAGACTGCTCTGTTCCTCTGGCATCTAATCTGAGCTGTGCCACTCATTATCTTACCTCACTGAACAAAATGGATTTGTAGGAGTTGAAAGCACTCCCTGATACCACTGTGCTAGGATTGGGGTAAAAAGGAGACACTGTTCCTGAATACATGCAGGGTGTGTGTTTCATTGTTCAGGGTGATGTGGGGCCTGTTTGCCCCCATCTTTGGGGACTGCAAACAGATCTGTGTGCTGAGAGCACACACTGTGGGACACCCCAGTGAACAAACAAACATCAGCAGGGAACAGGAATGTCTAATCTAAGGAAATTGGGGTGTAATATTCTAGAAGATCTGAATTTGCATCCTCTTGAAGAACTGAGCTCTCACGGGTGTCCCAGGTATTGAGTAAAACAAAAATGCAGTGGACAGGGAAAGGATGAGATGCAACAGACACAAGTTACAAGGGGAGAAATTGCAATTAGATACAGGAACAGTGTGAGCAAATACTGGCACAGGGTGCCCAGAGAGGTGTTCAATCCCCAAGGTTTTGACAGCAGTGGCATTTGAACCACTGTGAGTCCAGAATCCGTGTGTGTTTGGGAGGGCTTCATGCAAATAGTTGAGACATAGCAAAGCTAAACCCTCCTGCTTTCAATGAGGTTCCTCCTTTGGCAGCACACTGGCAGCTCTGTCAGGGTGCAGGTCCAGGGGAGCCCATTCAGCCCCCAGGGCAGGCTGTGATGTGTGTCCCTCGCTGTGCAGGTTCGTGCTGGAGCAGTACAACGCGCTGTCCTGGCTGACGTGTAACCCGGCCACGCAGGACCGCAGCTCCTGCCTGCCCGTGCACTTCGTGGTGCTCACCCAGCTCTACAACGCCATCATGAACATCCTGTAGGACACACACAAGCACTTGTTCTTCTGGCTGCTTCTCCCCTCCGCCCGGGAACGTGCCACCACCTGCAAAGAGCTCCGTTTGCTTCTCTTCAGACCAGTCCTGTGCTGTGCTTCTGTTCCTCCAAAAGCACATGTGAATTCTGCAGTGTTCAAAACTAAACTACCCATTAACATCTCTGGCAGCTTCAGTCCAAAATCTGGGAACATCCAAGAACAGTGAACACAGAGTAACCTCAAGCCAGTTTGAGTTCGGTGGCTCGGTAACGACTGGTCAGCGTGATTATTTTTTTTTAATATTTTATTTTTTTAAGGAAGACTACAGGATCTTTTTTTGCGTTAGGAACTCATAAAGACCCACGAGCAGTGTCAGCCCTGCAAGTAAAAACCACCTTGTAGTGACCAGTTTGGGTGTTTCGTTGTTTGATTGTCATAAACTGGGACTTTGCAGGAGGAAAAAAACCACAAACACAAAACCACACAGTTGTAGTCTTGTATAAATATTGGAGTTTTCTGTCTACCTGGAGTTCCTGTCAGAGTGGATTGGGATGAATGCATGCATTTGTTACCTGTCCATGTAGATATGAATGGTCTGGAGATACTTTATTTATTTTTAGGTTTGGGGAGGGGAGGGATTAAATTATAAAGGACCAGGAACAGTAGAAATACCTTAAAAATCCAGCTCTGTTCCACTGTAGGGTTATTTATCTACAGACCTCTCACTCTTCTGACCTGGAAATCAAAAGTGAAGCTCATAACAATCAAAATCTGGGAAGGGAAGCGTGTTCTGGTAAGGGTATCTTGTATTTTAAAGAATTCTCCCCTGTGATTAGCCTGGTTAAAGCAAGGAATGGCCAGTGTTTAATGAAGGATAACACTACCTAAGAGAGAAGAGTGAGAGGGAGGTAGGGAGGAAAAATACTTTAAAGCCCAGGATCAGGGCAAGTGGAAAGTGGTAAATTAATCTATTGTAGAGCTATGATTGAAATATATTTCCAGTAAATTTAGTGATGCTAGAAAAGTATTTACTGAAAGCCAAGTCGCCCTTTAATTCTGGGCAGACTCGTCCATGTACATATCCAAAAATATGGTTTTTGTTTACACTAAATCAGTCACAAATCTGGTGTATTTTTTCTGACTATAGGAATATTATTTCAAAGAAATAATTTTTAAAAATTATATCATTAAATTAGTACTTGAAGTTACACCACTGTGGTGGCAAAGTTACTTTGTTTAATGAAATGATCGCCATTGGGAAGGTTAATGGCTAATTGAAGTATTTTTATGACTCCTTCATTCCAGGCTCCAAGGGGGTCCTATTCCAGCCCCATTCCCTCATTTCTGGGGGTGCACTGGGCAGCAGGAGGGGGCCAGGGTCAGGCACTTGGATCAGGCTGGGTGACCCCTCCCCTGGCTGTGAAGAAAAACTACCAAGTTTAGAGTTCTTCCAAAAGACTTTCATGTTCTGGTTAAAAAAAATTAAATTCTAAGATTTTAAAAAGTATTTTTCTTGAGATAATGTAACATTTAAAACAAATTATATAAAATAATAAAAGAAAAAAAAAAAAAGAATTGCTTGTGTAATGAGAAGGTGAAGGCAGGAGAGGAACCTGTAAATGGATTATTTCCTTCCCTGCTCCACCCCTCCGTGTGGATGTCCTCTTTGCAATGTATAGGTTAAAAAAAAAATCTGATATCAAACCATTTGTATCTAATGTGTACAGTGTAAAATTGACTTTAAAAATATTGCAGTACTATTTTTTCTTAATCAGAAAAGAAAATTCTCAAGGCCTTTTGAAGAGCATAAAAAGATGAAGATTGTAAACTTGTATAAAAAATTTAACTTGGGGAGGAAAAAAATGTAAAGTAGACATTTGTAATCTTTTACCATTTGGGGGTTATTTGTTCCCAGGATTCATCTGAACTTTGGATTATTATTTTGCTTATTGTTTTTAAATGGGCCGTTTTTATCCAGGGGCATTTCTTCCCCACAAACCTGGTTCTAAGCAAAAATTAGAAATTAAAAAAAGGGCAGCAAGGAGTAGTTTTCATCTGGTGTCTTTTATTTAATTTTTTTAAGTTAAGAGAAGCTGGTGACATATTTATACGTTTTTGTGCAAAATAAATGAATGGCAATAGATTTTAAAGAAAAATCTTATGTACTTCAGTGTGAAAAGTTCTGTATAATATTTCTCTTAAATATGCATTATTTTACTTGTGAGTTTTTTACTGAATTAATCTGAAATGTACAAGCCCTGGCTTTCCTACAGAGTGAAGAAAGTTATTATTTTTTTTTTTATTTCTAACTTTGGAAAATCATGCCTAAATCAGAATTATTATTACAGTTGTTTGAGCTAAAGGGAGCGGGAGGGTGGGGAATGTCCAGCATGCTTGTATGTATATTTCAGAACCTTTTTTAAATGTAAAAGCTGTACATTTCTGGGGAGTTCTGAATTTCTTTTTGTTTTCTTTTTTTTTTTTTTTTTCCTCTGAGCATTTTGCAGTGGGCTTCTTTTATATATAGC
>VXBB01017787.1:422774-501469 GCA_013399915.1 Illadopsis cleaveri | reverse complement strand
TTTTCCTCTGAGCATTTTGCAGTGAGCTTCTTTTATATATAGCCAACAATTTGAAAGAAAACAAAAAAAAATGTGAAGTTCATTTTAAATCTACAGTATATCGCTGGTACAATACACTAAAAAAGACTTTGATAAAAAGAAACAATAATAATAAAAGACCTCCATTTTAAATGTCATTCATATATACCTTGTGGATGAGAGCTATATACTTTTACACACTTTTTTAGATGAATAAATTATTGAATTACTGAAACTGTTGGTGGAGTTTTTTTCTTGTATTGAGCTCTGAGTTTTAGCATTGCCAGGGAAGGAATTGCAAGGTGCAGATCCAGGGATGTGAATGGAACCAGAATGAAATGTTTCAAACCATGGCCATTGTGAGGGGAAATTGGGTGTCAGTGATGCCAAGGATGGAAAATCCTGCCAGAGGGGTGGGTGGGAGCAGCCTGTGATAATCCAGTGCCACGGGAGCAGTGGCTGCTTTCCATGGGCAACTCCAAACCCAGGGATCCATCAGTGATGGATGAACAACTCCATGTGAAGCAGGTGAGTCTCCAACAGGAGCTGGCAGGGGCAGGTCAGGCCTGGCCCCTCTCCCTGCACAGGGACAGGGACACTGTGCCTCAGGACAGCCCTGGATGAGGGACCAGAGCCATGGCCTCAGGGTCCCACAGGAGCTGCAGAACCCCCAGCCCACAGGAGCTGGACTCCATGATCCTTGTGGGTCCCTCCCAGCTCAGGATACTCTGGGATTCTGTGCCAATTGTGAATTCTGTGCTAAGTGTAGCTGCAGTGGGCAGGGCTGAGTTCGACTGTTGGAGCCCAGGAGGGCTCTTCAGAGCGAGACACTCTGGGTTTAGCAGAGTCATTCCCAAACACAGACGTGCCAAAAATGACATTTAATGAACAGCTGTGCCATCCCAGGATGTGTGGGTTTGAGACAGCTGTGCCATCCTGGGCTGCAGGGACAGCCCCTGTTACAGCAGTGCTGGCTGGCAAAAGAGGATGGGGAGGTTTCTGCAGAGTCCCAAGTGTTTCATAGCTTATCTTTGTGGCTCATTCCCTTAACAAAGTGTCCTAAAAGAACTTCTTTTCCATAACAGCTGGAGCCCACATGAGCATCCCATAACACCTCCAGTGACTGGATAAAGTGCCACTCCTTTCCCTGGCTCTTTAATGGCCATTTGGGATTTCCTCAGTAGTTGTTAATTTTTGTCCACTTCAACTTTGGTGCATCTTAGTTCTGAATTTAGATGGTTACAAAAATAGTCCCTAAGATTTTACTTTTTTTTCCTAAACTTTCAAGCTTGTATCTTTTAGTTCACTGTACTACTGTAAATTATGATACTAAATGACACTGTTCAATTACCCTGTCCAAGTTTATACAGAACAGTTACACTTTGGTCTTCCCCTGTGAGAGCTGCAAGTGCCTGGAGTTATGGTAGGGCAGGATTTGTTTCATGGAGATAACTTTGTGGCTAATTCATTGGCTTCACAGACAAAACCTACCAATTAAATATTCTGTTCCATGAGGACTGAGGAGGAAGTGAATGAAAACACTGAAATCTCAGTTGATTTGTAACAACAATGGAATATGTGCAACAAATGTGTGCAGCACTGTGGTGATGGACTCAGCTCTTGAACTCCAATAAAGAAAAGGCTTTTCAATATTAAGCTGACATTAAACTACTTTTCCTTTCTCAACTGCCATCTCTATTTTTGACAAAATGTCATGGCCACCTGAAAGCTGTTTGAGCACAAGTAGAAAGCATTAGAAATTGTGAAGTAAACATGAGGTTTATGGGCAGTCTCTCACCATTTACAGTGGAAATGGAAACAGGCCTGGATCCCCAAACAGGAAGTCTTTGGTCTTTGACAACAAAGCAGGATTTATGAAATTATGCAGCTTCCACTTCTCTATTTTGACACTGAACCTTAACCCTTGGACAAAAGTTGATGTGGCAGCCCCTGGTTTGTGCTTCATTGGCTGTTCCCCTACCAGGGGATCCCACAGCACATCCCACGGGATCAGACACCTCAGGGCTGTTTACAACCTGAAGTACTCTGCAGAGGCCTGGAAGAAGACAGCCCCAGTTTCTGTGTGAGGCCGCTGGGAATTCAGGCTGCCCTGAGCTATCAGTGCTGGGATCCCATGGGAGATCTGCTCCAGGCAGGGCAGGCTCCAGTCTGAGCCATTCTGTTCAAGCAGCTCCTGCTCCACTACCATGCCGGGCCCTGTCAGCCACTGCAACCACGGACACACAAATCCAGTACAGCTGATAGAAGCCAAAACCATACACCACATACTCCTTTGTTTGATAAACACCAGCTTTTCTCTGTAAGAGCTACTTATTGAAACCTTTCAGAATCATGGTTAAAAACCAGCTTAGCACAAGGGCCCCTTTGCAGCAAACCAGGACATGGCACTGCTGAGGACTCTTTGTACAGGAATATCTTTTGTGGTCCTGCAACACCCGCTGGAATTCACTGGCTCCCTCTGGTTGTTCCACAGAGTGTGGTCCAGATCCAGTGCCATTGTCACCTGGCTCTGAGGATATTATGGCAGCATCTGCGGTTGACACCCTCACTGTTCCCCAAACTTTCAGTTCTAAGCCAACCCCTGGTACCCAGCCATCTCCTCTATCTTCACATCCCAGGAATGTGGGTTCCTTCCCACAGCACATGCACCTTTTCCCGTTGGACAGATGTTTCATTTCAGCAATACCTGCTCCTGCAGGACCTTTGTCATCCACCCAGCAACATCAGCTGCTCCCCAGGCAGTGATGCTTACTCCAGCTGGGTCCTTTTAAAAGACACAGCCAGGCCAGCAGGGAACTGCTGCAGCCCACGTGGCAACCAGGGCAGGCCTAGGGCCTTCACAAGTGGAATTTATTTTCCTTACACACTAAATTAGACATATGTTTAAAAAACTCCTACCAGCCTGACACTCTCTTTATTTTTATTTAAATATTTTGCCATTGGGAAAATGTCCGGCTGGTATAAATCTAGGAACAAACTACATTCTCAAATGCACTGCTGCTACTACAAGTGTTTGGAGAACTTTCTGCCAAAAGATTTGATATCCAGAACCCCCATTAAAAAAGGATTGCACACACACACACACACACAGAGCCCTGCAGAAAAAGCTCACTGGTTCCTGAGATTCTGTAAAACATAATCCCACGCATGAAAAAGACCCCAAAATAAAACCAAAACCACAAGCAACCAGCTAACCAATCAGCCAAAGAAACAATAGCCAGAAAAACTTTTTTACCTTTGCAGTTGGGTGAATACTTTAAGAAGTCTTTTTAAGCCAACCTTTTTTTAGTTGTCTGTGATTTCCTGCAGCCAGTGACAGCTGTATCATGTCACATTAACACATCTGTGCCATTCTCCGTGTAGGGTTGTCCATACGAATAACTGAAAGTCACATCCTTGGTCCTCCAGCAGGGGTCATGTTTTGATGGCAAATGAAACATCAGCTTCTCCCTAAACCGGGCTTTAAAAAACCAAATGAAACTGCAGAGTTACAGAGCTGGATCATTAAAGGTCAACCACGCGAGCAGGTGTGGGTTCATTGGTCAAAGTGCTCCACCCCACTTGTAATCAGTCTCGGTGGTAATTTCATTAGTGCCTGGGGAAAAGATAGGCCAGGAGAGGCAGGTGATGGGGCAGGGTGCGCATGGCAGGGCAGGGGGCTCTTAATCCCAGCAGGGTAATGGTCCATGGAAGTGCTAAAAGAACGACGCTGTGAGCAGCTCTCCGGGCTCCTGGCTTCAGCAACATTTTGGTTACAAGTAATTGCCCTTGGATTTCTTTCCCCCTGTTAGGCTGCAGTGTGTGGGGAAGGGTTCTGCTGCAGTGCCCCGTACTGCAATGGCACACACTGCAGTGCCCCATACTGCAGTGCCACATGCTGCTGCACCGCCTGAGCCTCCAGGGACAGGCAGGGGACAGAAAAGGGACCTGCATGGGCCCAAGCCTGCTCTCAAGCTAACTTGAGCTGTAAACAACAGGGAGAGCCCCGAGTGGAAAACAGCTTGTACCACCAAGGGCCCTGTCGCTCCTATGGTAACAGAGGGACAGAGAACACCCCTCCCTTGCTTGGAGATTCCCCTCATCATCTCTTGTTTGCTCATCTCTTTGCACTTTGTTGCAAACTTGTTTTTTGAGGTTGGGCTTTTTTTCACTAGTAAAATGTTGCTTTTGTTTAAAAGAAATATCCCACACAAGTGAGCATCCCTTTCCACAATACATAATCTTCCCTCCCTAAACAAATTCAGTCATAAGTTGAGAGATGTAGATACCAATTTTCCCAGAATCTTTTTGCTTTTTTTATTTAGGTGACTTGGATGAGTACCCTGTCCATTCAGGAAGCACAAATCCTTTGCTGTAGAGTCTACAGATTCCTAATCAGGGAGGAGTATTTGGGGTGACCTCTGTTCCATGTGCAATACTGATGTGGGCTCCTCGACCCCAGTTCCCTGTTCCTTGAGAGACTTGGAGGCAGCAGCCCTGGGTGCCTGTGCAGGTGAGGGGCACTGGCACTCAGTGTTAATGCATAACCTCACAGTGCCCGAGGCCAGCACTCATGGAATGGAACTGCTGTTCCAGGTTTCTGTGCAACTACTGCCCACCCTTTCAGCCTTCTGAGCAATGGCTTTGCAGTTATTGAGGGCACAGTTAATCAGAAGAACAGCTCCAGATTTAATAAGCAAGTAAGGAAGGCATGCTAAAGGGATTGAAGGGAGAGAAAAGATCAACACTCTAAAGTTGCCCGAACTGATGTGGGATTTTGGGCAAACTGTTGGCTTTGCTACTCCTTTGTGTAACAATCAATGCCAATGGCTCACTGGAGCTCTGGTTCATTTTAAGGCTCTCAGGCAGCAGAACGCAGAGCATTAGTTTGCAAACTTTAGTCAAGATGATATAAAATTATTTAGGACAACAAAAACTAAAACCTACTGCAAAGACTTACATAAATATCCCAGAATATTGTAGAACTGGCCAATAAAATATCAGAAAGAATTCATAGTAAGATACGCACTAAAAACCTAAAAAATTAAGCCAAACACATAGACCTGGAATGGCCTCTAAACTAGGATACAGATCAGGATCATTCACTTCAGGAAAAAAGAAGTGGGACGTCTGAGCCAAAAATGATGCCAGCAGGAGTGTGGTAATGCCACTCAAGCAGCCCAAGCCTATCCCAATGGTGGCAGGCTCCATTCTGCCTGTAGTATGTCCCCATCCCAGGAATTAGGCAGGACTTAAGGGCAGGGGAGAGCAGACCCTGAGCCACTTCCCAGGACTGCCCCGAGCTCTGCGTGTGTCCCAGGGCACCACAGGCCCTGTAGGGAGCTGGAGGCAGGACTGCAGCCACAGCTCTGTGGGGATGTGCCTGATTCTTTCCTCAGCTCCACTTGCCCTGGGCCCCCTCGCAGCTCCTGGTGGCAAATCCCCTCCAGACTCCACAGGATCAGGCCATCACTTCCACACCACCTGTCACCTTCCAAAAAATGGCTTCATCCCAGGCCCCGCTTCCAGCCAGAGGCTTGGGAAATGCCAAGATCCACTGGTGCTTCAGTAAGTTGGTAACAGGCAGGGGCTGCACCTTCACTTTCCTCTTCCAGGTGCTCTGATGGCTCCTCTGGCTGCACTACAGGTAAAAGTGCTGCGTCTACATCAGGTTTTTATTAAAGAACTCCTCTCCTCATTCCCAACGCAGCATGTCTGAGGAGCTTGGCTGAAATTTCAGCATCGTTAACACCCCATCAATGCTGTGTGAAACATGCCTGTAGGCCAGTGCTGGGGAAGTATCCATCTGGAATCCATCCCTGGCATGGATCAAAGTCACATGAGAGCCTGCCCCTGGACATTCTGGTGACTCTGCAGTGGGGAGAGGAGGCTGCAGGAGTCCTAAGCACTTGAGACATCTGATCAGGTCTAGCTGTCAGTAGCCCAAGCTCTGTCCATGAATTATGCTCATCTGACCAGAAAAAGCCAGGTGAATCCTCACTGCTTTGCAAGATGAAACAAAGCTGAAGCTTCCAGCAAGGAGCAAGTCCCAGCAGAAGGGATAAATTCTGAACTCTTGTAGTTAATCTGGGGAGGAAGAAGAGCAGATATTCAGCAGCTGCCTGAACTAAGGAGCAAATCAGTGCAGAGATGGGACAGGGAAAGAAGATATTCCTACACAAAAGATCTGCTTTGTTCCTCTCGTACTTTGTGTAGGCAGCAGAGAAGGAACTGTAAAATCTAGAACAACTCTTTTCAGAGCCTGATAAAAATGCAGGCCATAAATATATTACATCCCTAAAACACTTCTGCAGTGCATCCAGGGCCTACACAACAGTTACCAGGCACACTGATCCAGGAGGGGGCAGTGCCACTGTACCCAATTTTCTTTGTTGGCCCGGACCAAATTCTGAACTTCTGCAGTGATGTGTGATTTCCACTGACCAGAACAGCACAGAGGAAGGGAGTTTCATTTAGGACAGTGCCTGATAGGTTCCCACACAGTGAGCTGGCTGAAGGCTAAATTATCTGCTTCAGAGCAGTGAAGGATTGATATGCTTGAACTCTGTAAGCTTAGAATTACTCAAACACCTCCTCTGACTTCAAGATTTTGGAAATAAATCAGAAGGGGGCTGATTAATGCCAACCTCACACCCTGCTCTCCCTAAGGGCTCAAGAACTCAGGCATGGCATCTTTGATCCAAGAGAAGACCTTGCAATTGTATCTCTTGTGCCTGTCTCTCAACAAACGGACTCCTTTTCCCAGAGATTTTAACTCCGGCAGCACTTTGGCCCCCAACACATATCAGCTGATGTACAGTGCTTGTCTGGACACATTTGGACCAGTCCTGACTCTATGTCCCTTTCTTCTCTCCCCTGCTTTCCAAATAGCCATCCGTGACTGTTTACTTTGGCAACGCCTGCAAAAAAAATGGTCTCAATGAAAAGGCAAAATCCATTAGGAAAAGCCAGCTGAGTGCTAAAAGGCCCCTAATCAGTAGAAAGTTTAAAGAGCACCGCTCAGAGAGAGGCTGCGGTGCCTTTCCAACACCTCCCCAGCAATGTGTGAGGCTATGACATGTCAGAGTGAAGCCCCAAACACAGGCACGCTGCCAGGGGAGCTGTTTCCTCAGGGCTGAGCAGGGCCCGTGTCCGGCTGGGTACTGGGGAGGGAGCTGCTGATGGAGGAGCAGCAGCATCACAGCAAATAACTGCAACCAAACTGGTAAAAGTTCACCCAGCTGCTTCCAGCCTCAGCTCTTCTCAGCCAAAGAAAGGGAGAGAGGGCTGATCTCAGCTCAATGTTACAACTGGACCAAAGCAGGCACTTGGGGTTTAAGGTCCAAGTAAGGGGATATCAGCAAAGCCAGCTCAGTTCTCAGAAAAGCAGTGCTAGAAAAGCAGCTGCTGCTGTGGAGAAAGAAATGCCCTCAACGCGTCTTGTCTGGAACACTAAATTCAGCCAAGAGCTGAATATAGTTCAAGCTAAACTAAAGTTGCCCCAAAACACCTCTCAGCTGTGGATTCCAGGTGAAAAATGACTGCTCACTTCAGCTGTATGAGGCAGCCAATGCTCCAGCCTGGGCAGATTTACTTGCTTTGAGTTGCAATTATTTCAAACCACCATCACCAACATTTCACAAGTGTGCATTACAGATTTCAAAGCATCACAAAGAAGTCAACAAACCACTCCTTTCAGTTCCCCTACGAAGAAGAAAGTTGCATGTTTTTCTTTCAGGGAACAATCAAAATATTTGTAATGAATCTACTGCTCTATGAACTGTGTTTTTAAAGCTTGATAGAAACAATCAGGCTGAAATTTAGTTAATTCTCCTTCATCTTTTAGAGACTGATATGGAGTGTAAGGGAACTCAGGCGCAATTACCTCTAGCAGCTTTATGCCATTAAAGGATGTGCACATCACAGTCCACAGGTGAGCTATTTTCTGTCGTCTGGGCTATGGAAGACCGCTCTAGTCTGTACAAAATTCTAAGGCATGCTTTAGAAAGTGTCAGTAATTGAAATTATGATGCTTTATAGATGCACTGAAAACCATATGAAGGAATATATAAAAAGGGACAAAATTATCATTTTATGCAGAACTGATGAGGGTGAATTTTAGGAGGTAAAAGTATCCTGAAAAATGTGTGCTTTCATTTTCTGTTCATTTTTTTTCTCCCCAGTTTTTTCACCTTGAGGTTAAACTCATGACTTCTTATGTCTGAGCAGGACGGAGGTGCAGCTTTTCTTCACCTGCTGGGTGTAGATAGTGCCACCATCCCACCCAGATCCCTGCAACGAGCAGCTCTCCCAGCCAGGTTCAGCTGAGGATGTGTCACTTGGACAGTGAGTCTGGGAGCCTGAACCATTTGTAGCTTGTGTCTCTGGAACACCGAGGGTTATAAAAGGCCTTCTGAATGGGCACTTTACTGACAGCGCTCACCTTTAATGGCCTTTTTGTGAAGTTACAGCTTGGCTTTTAGGCTGTTTTTGCAATTCATCACTTAATCCATACATGCTACCTTGGCCAAGAGCCGGACAATGGGGCCCACTGTGTCTGGTTTTGTTATGAAGCAGCCAGAGTGGCTTTTAACTAAAACAACGTATCTGAAGGAGAAAAATGTATTCACCTTGAATTCCCAATGGCTTCAACTTACTTAAGGCAGCTCTGCAGACACTGGTGTGTGCAATCAATGAAATCAAAACTGCAGCCATGTAAGGATGGCAGAAAGGAGTAAGAATGTATATGCCTTTGCATGTATAAAATATGAGGGGAGGAAATGTACAGGGAGGAAGGAAACAGCTATCCTTGTAGCTAGGTCTGGAAAAAACCATTTTTCCGATATGAAATTTTTCATGATCAAATATAAAGGTATATTAGATTCTCAGGGAAAGATTGTTACACAGCCCTGAAACCAGCTGGGGGCCCTTCTAAAGGTCCTTTCAAAAATAATGTGTCTTCTGATGCAGATCAATCCTATAATCTATTTGTCAGTTCCCTTTGGAATGGGAGGTGAAAAGATGGTAAAACTGACCTCCCACACCAGTCTTGCAATGGTGCTGCGCAAAGAACACATGATTTGCCTTGGAAAATGTAAGCCCAGGGTGCTGTGGTGGCGAAACAGGGGCAGCTCAAACCTGCTGAGACTTGGAATACATCAAACCAACTTGCTTAACTCTCCCACTGCAACCCTTTCAGGTACAGGGGGAAGAGGTGGATACCCTTAATTGGGGGGAAAGGGGAAGGACTCCTTCTCTAGGCACCAGGAAGTGCGGAATTACCTTGTGGCACTGTTGTCAATCCTTCAGAGAAATCAGTAATCCTTTATCACAGACTGGCCTGGATTGGAAGGGACCTTAAAGATCCTCCAGTTCCATTCCCCTGCTGTGGGCAGGCAACCTTCCACTAGCCCAGATTGTACAGAGCTCCATCCATTCGCTGACAGAAGCCCTTGGCTGCAGGACGGAGTACCCCACTGGAATCCACTTGTGATCCTTTACATGCTTCCTCTTTCCAGGGTGCTGACTATGTGAATCCACTGGGAGCAGGGACACCTGGTACAGGGAGGACTAGGTTTCAGTGTCATGGAGGAAGAACAGTATCCATATGCTCACCTTTAGGCTCAGGTAGCCCAGGGACTTGCCACTTCAAGGTGGGGCCCTCAAAGGGGACCATTTGGCAAAGGGTAATCTTTATTTTCACAAAACTTCAGCTGTCAATTCAGATTATTTTTTTAAATGAGATGAGATTTTTGGCTTAGGTTCCAGTTAAGCTAATGTGGAAAACTACACATCTCTGGAGGCTTCTAGAAGCACTTCAAAAGACTGAAGTAAAGTCTTGAGAAAGCCAGCAGGGAACACTATACCCTTCTGTGGAATTTATCGCACTGCAATTTTGCTCTAGGCACCCAAAGTAAAGCCACAAATTTGGCAATCAAGTAAGTGGGTGGCCAGTCCAACACTTACAGAGTAGTGACCACTGACCTCAGTTAATTTTCTTTCTACAGCCAATCCCTTTCTACACTCAGCCATTCCACCCATGTCCTGATTTTTATCAGGCCTTCAGTCTTCCAAAGAATCTCCCTCAGAGAGTGAAGCAGGATGCATTCTTCCCCTAGACTTAAATGTGTAAGTGAAACCAAAGCAGGCCAGAGGAACTGGGCACCAGTGGCATTTGGCTGAGGGGCTGGAGCCAAGGGCCTGTGTGCAGCAGGCCTGCTGAAGCATTAGATCCATTTGCTTTTTGTCTCTTAGCCCCCCACACCTGCCTGCCATTTAGCTGCCTCTGAAGGCTGGCCAAGGGACATCAGATCAAATAATAAAAGCCACATTGAAGCAGTGTTTCAGCTGAAACAGTATGAGTGGAGGCGAGATGGGGCTTGGAAAAGGCTCCCTCTCAAAGAGCCCACACATACATGCGAGAAGGTCATTAACTCGTGCCTTGTGCTATCTTTGCCGTCTCCGCTCCCTCTCTCTCAATTATTACATCAGAAGGAAATGAGAGAGCACTTTGCCAAATACTAATGGACTTGATGTTTTCATAATCTCAAGTGCACAACAATCAGAGCTGTTTATTTTCCAAAGAAGATGGGAACCAGGGGAGGAGGCTGAAGACTGTGCCATTCTGTTAAGGAGGGGGAAAAAAAAACCCGTACGGACAAGAGCTGAGACTGAAAAACAAGCATCTAGGAACACTCTTGCTGTTACAACTCCAGCACTCATTTCTGGGGAAAAGGTAGTGAGAGTGGTTAGATAGTGTCCTGTCCCACTGCCCACTGCACAGCAACAGACAGCAAGTGTCCAAGTTGGCAGAACACTTTAAAGTCCCACTTACAGCTTGAACTCAGATGCTTTAGTCTGCTTTTTATGTCTGAATGTAATGATACCACTACATATTTGTTTCTAAAGAGTAGCAAGAACAGTTTTTTTCTGAATGAAACATTCTCAGGAGACAGGATGTGACTGAGCTGACAGGAGGGGTCTCTGCAGTGACATGAAGGAGTCAATTCTGTTTTTTGTTCTCAGTACCCAGTTTCCTCACAACTTAAACCTGTGTGAAATCCCAGGTTTTGCTTACAAAGGGAGCTTAGCAGGATACTTGTGCATCCTTAGATCTATGTTAGTGCACAAACACTGGAATTCCCCCAAAGAGCCAGCTAGGACTGTGAGGCTTCTGCCCTGGAGTGACCAGGCTGTTCCCCTGGTAAAGGACTGGCATCCCATTGGCATGTGAGGAACTATGGAGGGCGTTTGGTTCTACTAAGTGAGTCCAAGTCACCAGCAGGAAGATAAGGACATTCTGTGTTCTTCCTTGCTGCTCAGATTTTGGAAGCTTCTGCCTTTGACAGGGGTTTTAAATTCTCAGTACCCTCTGGAGCGTGACAGACACCACTGACAGGAACCTGCACAGGGGATGATGTGGGAATGACTTATCCAGTCACACCACAACTGACTTATCAAAGGATCCCCCAAGAGTGTCCTCCATTCTCACACATCACCGTTCAAAGGTCATAACCAGAACAAAGGCTTTGTGTAATCTGGGAGTCTTAGAGCTGAACTGGGGCTTAACAACTTTCCTAGTGTATGCAGGTACTTGATCCCTATGATCCAACCCCAGGAACTGCCAGTGTTTGTCCATACAGGCAAATGTTCTGGGCTTTGACTGGGTTAAGAAGCAAAAAGGGCTCTTAACTACCACTGTTCAAGCATTTTTCACCCACTTAGCAGTTAAATTCCAGGTGCCTTCTACAGAAAATAGCTAGAATCTTGTCTCCTACAAGCTTAATATTGGTGTTGTGTGCGAGATCAGAAGTTTTCCTGGTAGTAAAACAAAGAGCTTCTTCTCTGAGGAATGAGCACAACAAACGTCAAATGGGCGAAGTTTCTGGACCCCATGTTAAAAATCAAAAGGCTATTTCTAAATGGTGGATCGGGTAAGAGCCGGGGCAGTGGAGGAGAGGAGCGGGTGTCACCTGTGCCGTCAGCTCCCGGGAGGTGTCGCCGCAACCCAAGGCTGGAGGCGCCAGGACACACAGACTGTATCCTCACACGCTGTGTCCCCACTGCGCCTGGACACGGGCTGAGGGGACACCTCAGCCTCAGGTGGCAGAACCAGACTCCAGTGACACCTCCTGTGTGATGCTTTGGCAGCAGCCGGCTGAGGCTCCCCGTGCCCATCTCCTTCCCATCTCATTCCCCCGTCCCCCGTTGTCAGCGCTCCCCATGTGCACCTGGGGCTCCACCTGCAGCAGGGCTGAGGGCGAGGGGCTCTCCCTGCTGGGCACTGAACCTGCTGCCTGCTGGGTTGTCTTCCGTGGGTGACCTTTGTACTAAAGCCTAATAAATGTTCAAAACCAGAGGGATTTTGGATATGGTCTGCCAAAAAACCAAAAACTGAGATTGTGAATACGGAGAGAGCTGATAAAGAGCTGCTTTACTTGTAATAAAGAAGACATATTTAAATAACCTTTCACTGAGGACATGGTTGGTGTAGAATACTGGGTCTGTGTCCTGAGAGTGGAAGGCAGTATTGGGCATCTTGTACACCATGTAATTAACTTGATTTTTTGGGTATCTTGAGTGCCATTAGACTTGAATGAGACATTTATGCAGCACTTGTGTTTTTGGTCATCAAAGGTAGCCCTTTGTTGTACTTGAAAATACAGCAGCCAGTTCAACAGAGGCTCAACACTGGCTGGTCTAGTGGTGTTTGCAAACTGGGCACCACTGGACAATGTAGCGTGGGGACAGGTAGCCACACACATCAGACTGAGACGTTTTCTGTGCACCTGCATCAGGATGCAGGAATATTTTGGCAGCAAGCTTTAAACTTGTATAATATTCCAAACTTATATTGGTTATAAGTCAGTATGCAGGAAGAGACTGATGTAGCTGAGACAGGAAGTGATGATTATCCCTCACATAAAATCTAACTGTATATAGGAATATTGAATGGGAATGAACTGCCTGTGTCACTCCCAGAAAAAGGAAACACCTTGGACTGCAGAGGCCATACTTAGTGGGAGGGAGGTTAAATAAACCCCAAAGAATCCAAGAATACTAACACAACCCCAAACCACTGGGGAGTCACTCTAATCCTTTGGAGTTGAGAGCTGGAAACATTGCAGAACTACATCATGAGTAGAAAGTCCATCCTCCAAAAGGAATCAGATGCTCTGTGGCCCACATGGATCCTCTCTGTGCATTCACTTCTGTGCTACTCCTTAGAATCTCATGGAAATCTCTAATTCAATGAAATCAGCTTTCTCCCATTCCCCAGTGGAATGTTCCTTCAGTCACCACTAAATGTTTCTTTACAGTCCCCACCAAAACAAGTGTGATAGTGACAAGGAGAGGGAGATGCAATCATCAAGGGCTGGGTACATGGGCAGCAGGCTTACAGGCAGGTGTGTTGAAAAATACCTGAGAGCTGGGCCATCCCACACCTGCTCTGGGTCTATTCTCCCCTTGGCTCTGGTCTCAGGCAACCCAGCAAGGTTAGAGGGTTTTCCCCATCAGTCTCTAACACTGTGTTTGTCCTTCACACCCACTGGTCACCCCTCCAAAGCACCTCGTTTACTACTTTCAGATTCCTCCTAAGTATTTCTGGATGCACCATTCAGTAGTTGTCCTTCTAGGGGTTACTCTTGCATTATTAGTGCTCTGAGATTTCTATTAACTTTGCCCCCCCCTTTTTTCCTCTCTTAAGCATTTAAGTACATAGCTCAGGCAGATACTTGTCTCACTTTAAGCAGTGGCCAAGGGCTATTTAATGATTTGGGTTTATACAGCACAGACTGCCTGTGTAAGTACCTGTGATACATGGTAAAAGCACAAATTCTTCTGTTAGAAACAGGTTTGTGTTTAAAACAAATGAATATACACCCAAAGTTTTCCTCAGTGATAGCCAGATGAAAGCTGTCCAGCTCAAATAAGCCAGCTTTCAGCTCTCAAAACCTTCCTTCTCCTTTGTAGAGAGTGTGGAGTGTTAGTTTCTGGTTAAATGTTTTATCAGAATCAACAGTGAGGGACAGGGGTAGTAGTGTGGTTTTTAGCCCTTTTGTCTTCATTTACTTAACATCATAGTGGATTTTAACATGTTAGAATTTTCCTCCTAAAACTTCTCAAGGTTGGAGAACCAAAATTACTGAAATATCACTGAGTGATTACAGCCCCTCACTCGGGACAATTATGTAGCCCTTAAAAACTTGCTTGCACTGTTTGCTTTGTTTGTTTTGTTTTTTTAACAGTGCATCCTCTCCACTCTAAGTCTGTGTCTGTGTAAAGATGGCCTAGAAAGGGACCAACTTCATAGGTCTCAACGCTGGTGACAAAAAGAGGTAAAACTTGTAAGCAGCCAGTATAATTTCTCTTAGCATTAAAGGATTCTCTCACCACTCAGATGGTCAAGTACCTGTACTGATAAACCCCTTTCTTACCGTGTTGTTGGGCAGTGCAGGACTCTCCTGTTTGGCACATCTGTGTCTCAGGCTTAGAAGTGCCCAATCTCTTGCTGGGGATCCCCAGGCTGTATCTCCACTTGTGGTCCTCCTCTGAAGTCTGGGGAAAGAAGAGAAGGGCTGATCCAGCTGTAGGACATTGAAGTTGTTCCCATAAGCTACTCCTGACTGGAAAATAGAAGTTAGGGTACCTTAGAACACAAATGGCCTATTAGAAAATACTACTCTCAAGAGAGGAGAATACTGTTTTAAATAGTCATCCCTCACCTGAAAACTTTGGAGTTTGATGGGTTTTAATTCAAATACTTTAAAGGAAATTACACTTCAGGGTGAATAAGGCCCATATAAAGACTGTGGCTCTCTTTAAAAAGCATCAGTACAAGAGTGGAAATGTGGAAGAGAGGTAGCTGAAGATGTAAAAGAAAAATGTGTAGTGGAAGAAATGTAGGCAAATACTCTGCAGCCTTTTGACAGCTTTGGAACAGTGTTGTCCAGCTGCAACATCACCCATCAGAAAAAATATCTGAAGGTCACATTTTCAGCCTCCCAGAGCACTTGAATCTAGGGCAAGTGTTATGGAGACAGATCCAGGTCTGCTACTCTGCGTGGCATTCTTCCTTTTGTGCATCACCATGGTAAACAGAGAGGGTTGCCAGGAGCCTGGATGCATTGTTTGTGTCAGTCCCTCATCCTCTCTCCCCCTCCTTCCCCAAATGCTTTCTCTTTGATTAGTTACTGAGTAGAAGGGGCTCCAGTTACCATGCAGCCTGCCATCCCTCCTCATTTTATTGGACTAATATCCCACCTGCGATGATAAGGTTTAAACTTGTTTAATCTCCCAGCTTAGCTGTGGTGTTTTAATATTTTTAAAATGGTTGTTTCAGAAAAAGAGGGATTTAAACAGGTTTTGAATAAATAATAAAAGCCCTTCTCACAGGTTGCAATGCAGGCTGGGAGGCATGAACCATTTTCATCAGGTCAGATTTCACGTTGGGTTATCCCAAGGTGGCCTGACTTTGTGGCTACGGATTTACAATGGAACAGTCAGATGCAAAGCAGTTTATGGAGGAGAAACTGCTTTAATAATGCATTTCCTGCTCAGCAAACAGCAGATACAATGACATTCATAGGGAATGAGAGAGTGAACAAAGTCTCACAGGAAAGGAACCAGTTTCTCCCCAGAGTTTAATAACTTTTTTTGCTCCTACAATATATTCGAGAAGATAAAGGTTGGCCTGAGAGACATCAGAATGTACAGCTTTGAAGTGAGAAAAAAAGACAAGTTTGCACATATCAGGCCTGATAACCTGGAGCTGCATCTGCATTGTTTCAAATCCAAGGGAAAGGAAAGAGGTTCTCATTTCATGGCGAAACTTCACTAGCATAAACATAAGGCTCTTCGTCTGGAATAATCTGGATAAAGTGCCTTGTGTTGATGTATAGAACACCTTGGTTTGTCTCTCACTCTTTGCTCCCTGGACTGGGAATGCTGTTTTCAGCCACAAGAGGAGCATTGACAAGCTCCTGACTTCTCTGAGCCAAGCCCAAGTTGTAACACTAGGCCTTCAGGAGAGTCTTGCTCTCCCAGTCCAAGCCACTGGGATGCACATCAGGCTTCCGGGGGCACACGTGTAGGACTGGGATTGTAAAGCCAGAAAAACCAGGCAAGACTTCTCTAGCTTTGATCAAGACTTCTCCTGCACACTTGGGCACAATTTGTGTGGAAATTGGAGTAAAGCAAAGCATAGTAACTAAAGCAGGAGTGGCAAAAGGCTGCCAGAAAGGAGCCCACTGATCCATGCCTCAGTTCCAGAACAGCCCAAGCAGCACCAGCTGGATAACCTTAGTGCTGTCCAATTCTTTTCCTAAGGCTGGTGAAAAGACAAGGTGGGCACAGAGCTGTTTTGTACAAATACTGTTTCTATTATTTCTGTCAAACACAGTAATTCAAAGTGATACCAGAAGGGAACTTGGCTGTGGTCAGCTTCAAGTGAAGGGGGAGCCACTCTGTCTCAAAGATAGGTCATGCCAAGCTCTGAGTTTGTGTTTGCACAGATGAATTTGCAAGTGCAGCTCAGAAACAAATTAGCTCTGAGTAGCTCAGTTAGCCCTGGTGGAGAAGGAGAGGGGTAACTCAAATCACTTTGGGGTGGCAAGGAGGACAGCGAAGAGGATAATGCTTTTATTGGTGCATAAACCCCTCTCTGACATAGCTAAAATTACCTTTGAGCTCCTAGCTCCCCCAGGAAGCTTTTATGGACAAAACAGCAAATAAGAGCAATTTACTTCACAGCATATAATCATATTTCCCGTATTCTTCCCTATTTGACATAACCACAGGGCAAAAACATGTAAAATCTAGATGAGATTGGGTAAATACATAATAATAACAAACCACTGCCTCCATTACACCTTCTATTTGAGGGAAAAGAGGCTGTTTCAGCATGATTTCAAGCACTAGTCTAGTTTTGTATCACTTTGAAATAGTGAAGTATTATCCCTATCTTTTTTAGCAATGCCACAGAAGTCAAGTAATAACTTGCTACACACACTGCTCACTCTGTGAGAAGCCCCGTGGGCACAACCTAAATACCCTCAACTGCAGTTGTCTGCCTCAACATAAAAGCATCCTTCCTCAGCAAACCAAACAAACCCCACACCTAAATTCTTTATGGAAAGATGTGGTATTGCAGGCTGAAGGCAACGTATAAAACAGGAAAGATTTTTTAAAAGCAAGAGTGAAACAGTGAAATTTAGACTCATTTTTTTCTACTAAAATGAAGGTTGGGAAAGAGCTGATTCTGTCAATGAAAAGATATGCAGATTACTTTGTGGACCCCTAAAAGGGTGGGGCTTAAAACATCAATATTGAAGTGGATCTTGAATGGCAGGACAAGCAAACATCCTTCCATTGGTTCAGAATATTACAGAGGAGAGCCATCCATCTCTGGTCATCTCATGTGTATGGAAAAACCACTTTCTTAGAGGGCTCTCTGCTAACTAAAGAATTTGTTTTTCAGTTCCTTGAATGTCAGTTTTCATTTGAAGGGTACCGAAGGGCAAACATAGAGTTCAAACTTGTTTAGGAATGAGTTGGAGTTTAATTTTAGTAAAAGAAAGGTCTGGGCAAGTGTTATTTGGTTTTAGCTGTAACATCACTAAATCAGACCACACTGCAGGAGAGCTCTGTAGTTAAGTCTGCCACTAGATACCTGTCTGAATACAAATCACCTTGCTAATTGCCAATAAAGCAAAGATCAGTATCCTATTTATTACATGTGACTTTTCTCAGGCAAAATTTCACACAAGAGCGCAGGTTACTGTGGTGCTTCAGCTTTCCAGCTGGCATCTGTTCTTCCACAAGGTTTTATGCTCAGTTTTTCAGAGTGTACTAATTGCAGTTGTCTTGTTTCAGGTCATACAAATAAAGACAGATAGCGGGGTTTTTGTTTTGTACGTTATGGTTTTGGTTTGTTCCCTGCTATATGGCTACTGCTGAGCTATGCAGCAAGAACATCACTGCAGGACAATCCCAGGTGAATCCCACTTCTGCTGCTCACATGTATGATGGACACAGTTCTAGCTACAGAAAATAGGGGTCAGTTCAACTCGTGGAAATTGGAATCTGCACAAGTGGATCTAGAACGCCTCCAGTCTGGTCTGCAAATTATTTAGGAGGAGCCAGCACCGCTCAAAACAAAAAAGGAGCAAACCCAATGGAAATACCATTTGTGAAGCAGTAATTATTCCCTGTTTAAGTGGAAGGTCACTGGAGGAAAGCAGTGTCTGGAATTGGAAAAGTGACAAGTGCTGTTCACTGAAGTATTGTGGTGGATTTTTTTTGGCAGTTGTTTGTACTTGGGGTACCTAGCCTTGGCCATGGCTTTTTTGTGCTGGTTAACTGTTTGTGGGGCAGCAGTACCACTGATAAAGCTTCCTGGAAAGGTTAATTTGAACCAAAAATAAAATTACCTGCTTCAGCTGACAATCCAACCCTGTGAATCACTGTACTGCTATACAGCTGATTTCTAGCAGCTCAGGAAAGTAGCTTGGAGTAATGGGATGGAGGAATCCAGGGAAAGATCTGGTTCAGAGAAGTTTGCTGATGGTAGAAGGATGCTGTGGACATAACCTTTTAATTTTTAGAGATTTGATCTGCAAATCTAATACTTCAGGAGTAAATCCTCTACACAAAGATCTTGTTGACTTCAAACAATCCCCCAAGAACACAATTTGTAACAAAGAGCTTCTGCAGTAGAAGAGCACTTTTGTTCAGATTTCATATTTAAAAATACATTCATTAGAAACAAAAGTATATTTTTTCAGGTAAAACTAGCCCAGTGCACTATGTGTCAGACGCTCTGCATCTGTTCCCTGTGAGCCCCCAGTGTCCTCAGGTGCAGGACACACATATAATTTGCTCTTATACCTCAATCAGTGAGCAAGCAGAAAAATAGGACTAAATTAATTTCTCCCGTTCCTCTCCTCTCTGTCCTATTTTTTACAAGAGCCTTTTAAAAATGTTGCTTACTATATGATTATGCACAGCAGGGGTTTGTAACAACCTCATCTTAACTCAACTACCTCTGCCCTTGCTGTGGAATGATTGGTTGCCTTGGCAATTTTCTTCATGTGGTGCTCAGGAGCTACAATTACAGTGCTTTTCTCAGTAGTGATCCTCTTAGTTCCCTTTCTTAGGAGTTCATGATAAGGAGATACAAAATGATATATATAATGGATTTTATTGCTCCAGCCTTCTGTCTTCTTCAGCCCTGAAGGAAGCAAATCTGCACTATCTAAATCTGTTTGCTCTGTAGCAAGGAGAAAAACCCTCTGTTTGTGTAGGATGAAGGACTGTGTTAGCTGGAGGTCACAACCAGGTGGGTCGAGCCACCTGAGGTGATACTCTGAGTCCCACATAAACCCTGAGGATTGGAGCAAAAGCCTTTTGGGCCACTCCCCAGTGAGAGGGGAGCATTGTTCTGTATTGCATTCCATAGACCTCAGCTCAAATGTGCTGTCTTTGCAAGTGAAATGATGGCAACTTGAAGTGCTGGCTCTGCAAACTCAGGCTAAATGCAGATGAGCAGGACTTCACACTGAAATGGGAGGGGGAACTGCCTCAGCCTCCCTCAGCTCAGATTTATAGGCCAAGCCTGGTGCTAAACTATACCATCACATATTTTCTGTGTACATAGTTATGGACAAAAGTAAAATCTCTGTCAGCTCTGTGACATCAGCAAAAGATTCAGTGATAAAAATGCATTATTTTCTTGACTATACTTGTTCTTCAGGGGTAACAGGGGGCTTTAAAACAAACAAAAAATTCTGTCCGTGATTTTGGATATGACTGGTAACAGAGAGAGAGCAAGGCCACCAAAAAAGCAGTCACCATTGGTTTAGGGAGAAATCTAAGGACCGCACTGAGGTTAGTTCTACCTCTGCTCTCTGTAAGCAGTGGATGGATGCCCAGAATGGTCATATATTGCTTAATCTACATGTGAGCCTCTGTATTGTGTGCCTGTGAGTTCCTGAGGAAGGATGTGTGGTTTTCTTGCTGCTGAGGTTGGTAAGCTCCCATTCATGCTCAGTTGTTCTCACCATGCACACACTGGGGGGCTTCACAACAGAAATGCTTAATTGCAACTGGCACTTTGGACACTCTCAGTGCCTGTGCCAGTGGGCACTTGGCTGATAAGAGACATCCCTTGTGACACGAGCAACGTGAAAACTGCAGAGGAGACTGAAATGCTGAACTGCTGGTTCAACAACTAAGAACCTAAAAAAAATAAAGCACTCCTAAACAGTTCAGTTCTAACTGCTAAAACACAATCAAGCAGAAGATAGGTTTCCAATTCTGTGCACGTGGGTCCCCTCGTTTTCTCTTCCCCTGCCCCCTGTGCTGTCAGTGTGACCACAGATGTACTCTGCTCCAAGAGGGCAGCCACCAGCAGCTGCCTGAGATGCCATCATTAATTAAAGTCTTGGTTCTCCAGTGCTGCTCAGATTCAGCAAAGGGTGAGAAATGCCACCTCTGAGAGCCACGAAAACAGAACTATCTCTCAACCAAAATCACTGATGCTGAGCACTTCCAGGCAGATCACACAAATGCTTGGCATACACAAACCAAACTCAAATCTGACTTGAAGGAACAAAACACCACCACCACCAAAAGCTCTTAATTCAACTTAGAAGCTACATGAAGAGTGTAAGAAGGAGCTCTTCTTGCAGTAGATATTGTTCTAGTACTCTTTTGAAGAAGAAAATAAATGGTGAGGTATTAATCTGATCCATTTTAAGTTTGACACTGTATCAGGACCACAGGAAGCCTCTGGGCCTCTGGTTAAACAGCAAACAGGATACACAGCTACCCTTGACTTTCTTGTATCAGCACACTCCGAGCCAGGTGTGAAGTTCACATTTGCTTTTTCTTTCAAGAACCAAGAAATCCAATAGAATAGTTGGAGTAGGTTTCTGCTTCAGCAAGGACCCAAACTTGTTTTTGGTCAAACAAAGAGTAGCATTAATCCTCCACTTAATTGCAGCCCCCTTCAGGGCAGAAATTGGCAGCAGTTTAATGTGATGGAGGAATGTTACTCATGAACTGAGGACAAAGCAAGGAATGATGTCTCCATTGAAAATGCAATGTGACATTAATGGAGAGAAAATAATTACAGCTGGAATTTGGAGGGGATGTCAGGTTTAGCACCTCTGTATTTGCAGAGAATGCTGCAGGATGTTCAGAAACCCTGCTGATCTATGTCACTACCTGCAGTGCTGCATTGACTTGGGAGCTCTTATCATTTATTGCTCTGCAATTCTTTTAAAATGTATGGAATCTGGCAAGATAATATCTTGAGGTGGCATGCAAGCTTCAACTGCACTTCACTAAATCTCAAAGAATCTATGCATCGTTACCTTTTTGCCCTTTTCTTTTTCTCATGTTTGTTGCACAGTCAAAGGAAACAGCTTTTTATGTGAATGATGATTAATAAGCAGCCCTGCTGAAGGGTGACAGAGCTGGTGCTAAGAACAGGCTCCTTTGATAGACACTTTAAAATGTGTTCTAACATGTGAAAATGATAGGCTGTCAAGTTACCATTCAGGTGTACACCGAGATAATAACATGCATTTGAGAAAAATGATAAGGTAAAATACACATTTCTACAGTATGAAGATAAATAGTGAAATACACACTTGCGTGCCTCTATGTAAAGTAAAGGGAAAAAAAGAAAAAAATCAATTTAGAGTGGAATTGTGAGTAGTCTGGACATCTCTATTGCCTTGTGCTTGAAATATCATCTCAACTGAGTGTGTCTTGTTGTATTTGTGCTTGAATTAAAGATAAAAAGCATTTGCAGTGGCCATGCTATCAAATCTTCCCACACGGTTGAAGGCATCTCAGGACAGGACTTTGTTTAAAGGTTATGGCCATACTTTCAGTATGTGGATTTCTAGGCAGAAATAAAAATGGGATCTTTCTGGAAAATATCATAATTAATAGGAAGCTTCTAATGAAAACAAAGCAGTAGAATGTCTGGTTTGCTTGATATCAACAAGAAAACATCACCTTTCTTATTTGGAAAGAAACTTGACAAGTAGCAACTGAAGTTGTGGACTAGTTTTTCCTATCTTTTTTGGAAGTACACTGCAGCCCAGAATCCCCTTCCCTGATTGCTACTTTGACCTCTTAAGAACAAAGTGCCCAAGCATTTGAAGTTTAACCTTAGAAACATGCAGTGGATAACAGGCATTTTCCCGTTCATGTTGCCATTTTCAAACACCTGACAAATGTCAAGACCTCTCCCTTTATAAAACATTTTTCCTTCTGTATCAGAGAAAAACAAAACAAAACAGCAATGCCCAGAATACCAGTGTGAACCATGAAGGCAACTTTCCTCACCTGAGCAGATGCCCTGGGGAGACAGGGTAGATACCCTTCATGGAGCTGTTCCAAGCTCTTCAAGCCCAGCATCAAAGCAACAACCCTCTGGCTTAGAGGTGAGAAAATGATGCCCTGAGGCACAGCTTCTGTGTCAGGCAGATAGCAAGCAATGGGCTCGTAAAACAATATTTGAAGACAGGTAAAAAAACATGAGGGAAAGGGAAGAGTTTCTTATTAGCTACAAAGTAAGGCTTTTCTATCACAATCTCTGACAAAGAACAGCACTATTTGAACAGTAAATCACTGTGGCCCACTGAGGAACCTGTGCTGATAAGAGCCTGACAGGCCAGGGAGGAGGTTCAGGGCTTGCAGGGAAAATCTTTCATTCCAAACACACACAGCAGACCAGCAGAGGCAGGAGGAGCAGGTACAGGCAGGCAGTTGTGAACAGGAGGGTGAAATAGAATTTCTGGCCTTTCTAAGAGAAGAGGAAAGCCCCTCTCTGATGCTTTCAGTTGGGAATAAAGAGATTAAGGTTTTTCTACCTATGTCTTCTTTCCATCAGTTCCTGGCTCTAGTGATACAGCCCAAAATGAAATTGAGTGTGCCCAGAGATTCCCCTTCATGCTCTAGGCAGGCAGGTGGCAGGAGACGGGTGACTTGGCATGTTGTGCATTTCTTGTAAAACTTAAAGACACTTTTGGACCTGTTTACATTGTAGTGCATGAATATCATGTTCTTTCCCTTCCTTTTCTCTTCCTTCTCTTCCCCTTGTTCACTTAGTTTTGTCCCCACAGCAACAGCGACTTTAATATGGTGTAATTTACATTGGAAAGAAGGAGGGAGATTAGTGGAAAAGCAGATAATTGAAGAGTTTAAGCACTTTCCTCTTGATTCCTCAAACACTGTAAGTATGACAATTCACTATTCTGCAGAATTGCTGGGACAAATCTGAAAGATCTAAATTCAACAGTTGACTGGAAAAGAAAAAAAAAGGTTTAATTAATGTTCAGCAGATTTTCTTGTTCCTTTGCCAATGCAAGGACAGATACAGAAGACTACACTATGCCCTTGACACTGACCTGCACATTATTCCATTTTAACTGTACTATCTTTGCAGGGATTGCTCCACAGCATTAGTGTAGAACTATCCAAACACTCATATTACTCCTGTTTTGTAGTGTTGCTCTTGTGTCACCATTGCTCTTAAGTTTCAGAGAGCTCTATACAAGACTGGGCAATGAGGGAGAGCCCTCCAAGCAGTAATCTGCCCCTGAGCCCTTACTGCCAGTCCTGCAAGGGTATTATGTGCCAACAGAGCAGCAGAGAGGCTCAAAACACATTGAAGAATCTATTTCTAAAATTTTAAGCAGTTATGACTTCATTGAGGCTATTCTGTGATATCTAAAGACACAAATCAGCAATGCTGAGGTTTCTTCCCCTCTCTATTTACCTTCTACTGGTCATAGATTCTCTCTGCAGTCAACACCTTGCTGCATCCTGCTTTTTTGGTATCTTATGACTGGTCCAGCTTACCTGGCATTCACACTCTAAGCTGCAATTCACTTGTGAACTTTCTTGGTACAGTTGAGGGAATGGGAGGGGAGAAAACATACATAGGTGCAGAAACACTATGCTGTGCTATGAATGAGCAAAACTACATCTACAAAGTATTAAACTGTATTTTAAAAAGGCAAGAAAACCCAACAGCCAGAGCCTCCTGTCTTCCTTGTCTCCTGTGGAAAAAGGGGAATTCCGACTCCTGCCATTAGAAATAAATTGCCAGCAGCAAGGAGGTACTAACTAGTCTGACACGGTACTTTCCCCAGGAGAAGAGAATCCTGTTATAGCACCGAGAAACATTCTGACCTCAGGCAACTGATCTTAACAGTTCAGTGTCTTAAATTTAGGGAGCAAGAAGGGAACGATGATAGCACTTGCTCTTCACTGAGGCACTTGCCTCGAGAGGCCTCTCAGTCCCACTTCAGATGAGCAAAGTCACTGTCCTTCTGTCAAGCACTTAGAGGCACCACAGCTCCCTAACCCCACTGATGGGGACTACTTAAATTGGGTAAACCTTGTAAATCTTCTCACTGGAGAGACAGTGTCTTGGAGCCACTATCAAATCACACAAGAGGAGTCAGATTGGATTAGATCACAGCTAAATCTATCCCAGCATCCTGTCTGTTACAATGGTCATTAGTGGAGGCAAATGGAAAGCTTCTAAGAAACAAGGCAAGTATAAAGTGATCTTGTACCAACCCAGTCCCCCCAGGAATTAGGGATTAGATGACTAATGTTCTCATAACAGTCTCTCACTGCAGTGAGACCCACCTTTCCTACCTCCTTGTCTCTGCTCTAAAATTGCCACCCTTCAATCAAGATGTTTGCAGAAAAATGCATCCATAATGTGTTAAGATAGGAAAATTTCTCAGCAAAATTCCCCACATGTTGACAGAAATTAATGTTGAGATGACAGAAGACTTCAGCTGTAGGGAGAGGTAAAACAAAGTTGAGGGCTTGAAAAAGTCTTCATTCTAATAACTAATAACCGGGCTTAAAAGCCCTCATTTGCTTCTTGGTTGAACTCTGGATCTTGCATCTTCCTTAAAGCACTGACACAAGGCTGTTGGATATTTGAGGACAGAGAGATATTCTTGATGCTCGGCTTTAGTTCTATTCTGTTTTTTAAAATAAAATATTTAGCCCAGGCACAAGAAAGATTTAAGTATGCTGTTCAGGCCATTCAGAGAATTGGATGTGGGTTCAGCTTATTCAAAGAGAAAAGGGGCATGAAACTGGGATTTCTAAATTTTTTTTCTGTTCCAATTTTCTGGGCTGATCCAGGAAGTCACAAGCATGCAGGGTTTTCCCAACCCAGATCACATGTATGTGAGTAGATAGCAAAAATATCCAGACAAGATCCAGTGAAGCTGGAAGAGGACATATTGAGAAATTCCTTAAATACTCACATAGCCCTCTTCTGTATACGGTGTCATGAAGAAAAACAAGTTGCTACTCTTTGTGCTTTTTAAAATGTACCAAAATTTGGGTGGATCAAATTGTGCAGCATAACAGCTGGGGAAATACAATGCTATGGCTTCACAGTCAGGTATTCAAATGAAAAGACCTAATTTTACATGTAATTACCTCACTATGAATTTCTGGAACCTACCTGCCAATTAAACTCCCAGTGCAGGAGGCCCTCATCTGAGGAATGGAGTGTGATCTTAGACAATTCCCTGAGCCATGTGTGTGCTCAGAGATGTCTCTAGTTTGTCTCTGTGTCCTTGTGAGGGAACACATGCCACGACTGTCCTGCAGACAGGACAGGCAGGCCTCCTGAGAGGCAGGAGCAGGTACAGCCCAGTCCTCCCTGAGCCTTCCCAAGGTCAGGATGCAGAGCCCCTGCGGCAGCCCTGACCTGTCTCACCACAGCACAGATACTCTGCTGTTCTGACAGCCTGGCAGTTCATCACCCAGATGAAAGCTCTGATCTGACCTGTTTGTCAGCAGAGCTGTCACAGGTGAAATTTTGCAGATTTCCCAAGGTAGGTGAAATATGACTGGGGGGCAGAGGCAGAGAGGAGGGCAGGGAGGTGCAGTTATTTAAGTCTTCAAAATGTCTCGGGCACAGAGCTTGGTGCTTCTGTCTGGCTCTTGCCTGTGACTCTACTGGAAGAGGCCTAAGGGATCGTTCTTGGAATTCTCCTGATTGTCAGGGACCAGCTGCTCAGCCAATGGGCTACATATGGATTCCTCAGCTCAAGGAGGGAAAGATGTAAGCCCTGTACTAAGCCATCTTCTAGACTTTCAGACTTCTAATCTTCATGTTAAGGTGGCCCTTCTGAGCCCTAAACTTTTATTTTCTTATACACTAAATGTTAATTAGTTGACCATAAAGTATTGCATTTTGAAGTAGTTAGGAATCTTGTAAGAGATGGAAATGAGAGTCCTGTATATCCTGCAGAGAGTCCTGATACAGGGCTCTGAATCTGGTGTCAATTCCAATGCTGTGGTTCAAAGCTCTCTCTGTCAGAGTGCAGAATGAGACTTAATTTTTGATATTGAGTTGTGAATAACAACGAACACCAACTAGTCACGTTGTGGTTTTATAGCAGGCACTTGGAAACAGCCACACACCAACAATCATTTGAAGAACTCCTCAAAAAACAAGCAGCAGATGCCTTAGGAAAAGCCTAACTGCGACTGGTAGTGGAGGAAAGGGAAAGTTAATCAAACAGGAAAACTAGTCACAGTAAAAGGAAGTGTAGTAGGCAGAACTGATCCATCTTTTTCTCTCTTAGGCATTCCCTAGCTAATCTCACTGGTATTCCAATAAGAATTTGACAGTGCTCCACTTCCTCTGTAACTGGTCAAGCATTTAGCAAATACACAGCAAACACTGGTGAGTTTCATTAAACAATACATTTTCTTCCTTTTCCCATTGGCATTCCAGTAGATCAGTGGCGTGCTGGAAGGGGAGAGAGCTTTCGCCCTGTCAGTCAATTTTGTATTTAATAAATCCTTCCTTTTTCTAAGTTCAGTTCATTCTAAACAGCCACTTTTGTGATAGCCTGAGGATGCAAGGGGGTCAATAGTTTTTGCAGGGAAAGTCAGGGGTCAAAATCTGCTATTTGCACACTGAGTACTTCCATCTTCCCTGACATAATGTGCACTGCATCTGTGTGATTCTAGCACCCTTGGTCCCCTCTTTCTGATCTCTCCAATATTCATGACACAACATACTTTACTTGTGAGGAAAAAAGTAGTGAAAGTGATCAAAATAGATAATTTTGAAGCCTGTGCCAGGCGTCAGTACAAGAACTGTCTCAAGTAACTGAGCCACAATTTTAACTCTATGAAATAATTTGGTTCTAACAGATCTACTGCCACAAGCTTTCCTAGGTGGACCTGTGTTGTTGTGTATGTATTTATTTTATAGTTTTGGCCAGTCAAGCATTGGAGGTACAGGGCTCCTTTTCATGCAGTTCTGGGCTCTGATACTTACCCCAGTCACCAACTCCCTGACAGCAGAGCAGGGTGTTCCCAAAGATTCACAGCATTTATGTGAATATGATCTTTACTTAACTAATGCCATCAAAGTGTCTCAAAGGAAAATAAGGCAGAATAGAAGTAGCTCAGGTTCATGTAATGTGCTGTTCTGAATAATGAGCAAAAGATGATGTAAAATGTGCAACCACTTTTTTTTTTTCCAGATTTATTTATCTCTTCTGTATTTGGAAGGAACTTACCAACTGAAATACGGGAAATGACAGCAGAAATGTTTGGAGATTAGAAACGCTCCAGAGATGAGTTTTCCCCAGTGTCCCCTACACGGGCATATGATGAATCCCCTTTATGGAAATAAACATACCTTTCTACTAAACACTGTTTATATATAAAAAAATGGGCAGAGACAAGTAACTTGTAGTTTATGTAAGCCAAGATTCTTTTACAGGCCCAGTACCAACTGCTACAGATGAAGGTGAAACAAAATAAAAATTGATAGGACAACTCGCCCCAAGGAGAATTCTTCCTAATTGTGAAAAGTTAGAGAGTGGCTGAAAGATGAGTTCAGACAGTACAAAGGAAATAGATATCAAAAAAGGGACACATGCAGGGAGAGTTTTCCCTGTTATACAATTTTGCATAGGCTAAGCTGGTATTTTTTTCCACACAAAGTTTCTTGTACATTGGCTTTTTCTAGTCATGGGAGCAAATAATCTCCGTGGTTGTGCCAGGGCACCACAGAGGGTGGCTTTCTCCCAGCATCCATGTAACCCTGGAGCTGGCTGTGCAGGGTGAACACTTCCTGGAGCACTCCCAGTTTCCCGGCACAGCCCATCAGGAAGGTCACAGTGGAGCTATGGTGCATATGGAAGGGGTGTCTGGTTTCTGAGGCGAGCAGCAGAAGCGGGACCCCAAGGGAAGGCTCTGTCCCTGACCCCCTTTGCCCTCCCTTGTTCTGATCTTTATTGGGCCGTCTGCCTCGTAGCATCAAAGGCAAAAGCAGGCCCGTGATTTGTCCTACAACAGCTCTATAAAAAACATAATTGCCCAATAACCCTCTGTCTGCAAACCAAGCCATCTTCCTGTTTCTTCTCTCATAAAGACTATTTGACAAGCCTGTTCCATCAGCTTATAAAAACCTAGAAATAGTTGCCTTCCCTAGAAAGAAACTTTACAGAAAAACAGAAAAGAAACTAATTTACTTGTATAAATGTATATATATACATATATATGTATTATGTGTATATACACAAATACACTAAGACTTCCACAACCATTAAAATACATAAATCACTTAAAACAGCCAAGTATTGGCATGACAAGCAGAGGAATTATTTCTTCCTAAAATAAGGATGTAACCCTACATAGTGAATTTATAGTGCCAGAAATGTTCTGTACAAAACTGAACAAAAGTGAGGTGAGGGGTGTGTGTTGCTAAACGAAATGGGAAATGATTTTAAAATGATGTATCAAGAATTATTCTGGATATCCTGGCATTATTCTGAAGCTGGATATGATCAGAGATAAATTGGAATTATTTTTTCGTCTTTTTCTCTTAGAGCTTGTTTTCTGACATAATAACGTTGCAAGACTCACCACCAAAATGATTCTTCAGCCTTCCTTTCAATAAGTGCACAGATGAAAATTGTCCAGTTACCTTCTGGTTAGTGTAGGGAGTAGCTCATTCAGGTGACAATCTGTCCTCAAGCATCTTTGAGAAAATACAGACAAACTTCAAATTAAATTGCTATACTTAAGCTTTAAATCTATACCATTTTGTGCTTCAGCCACTAAAAAGTAGTTTAAAGTAATCCTTTGAATAATCTTGCTCTGATGTTTTTAAAAGATCAGTTATCGAACAACTTGTCTGACTGTCACAGGTTTCATTTGAAATATTGGACATAGATATACAATTAATTTGATTTGTGGTGCTCAGATTTACACTCCTGGCAAATGTAGGAATATTACATTTTAATTTACTTTCAATACAAAATAGTTGCTTTGATATGCCTGAGAACAAATGCCTTGGGATCTGTTCCTCCCAAATGACGTCAAATAAGAATTCATCTATTAACATCACTGGATGAAGGATCAGGTCTTCAAAAACAAAGAATTTATGACTCCTGCTATGGGCCAAATCTTGACGTGTTTACTTTATTATACATGCAAGAATGCTGAAATCAATGAGGACAAAATGAGAAAGGTGATGCCAAAGTTAAGGGAAGGTCTTGACTTCAGATTCCACTGCTTTAAATCCCGGGATGTATCAGGATGTTCCGATTTCACACCACTGTTTTGTGTAAGCAAAAAAAATCCCAAATCTGGAACAAGGGTAAACCCACAAACTCTTAAGTGGCCCTTGCAGATAAGGCCACTCTGAGTAGACATATACATAGTTAGGGTGTTGAATAATGCCAACAGTTGTAATTTAAAAGTTTCAAATAATAAAATCATTTAATTAATGGTACATAGGATATCTCCTCACATATTTTCCTAGCTTTTTTTCCAGTCTTATACAGGAATGAAATATTTCTTTTCCATTCCATTATCTGTACTCTGGCTTGTATTCACATAATTAATTGTCTCTGTGGGACTGGATCTTGATTACAACTATCTGTCTCCAGAATTTTATACAGCTGTCAGTTACTGCTGGCTAACAGTCTGCTTCCAACACCCATTATCTTGGTTTCTTACCATGCACTAGTTCATCTCTCTTCAGGGCCCTCCTGTGACTGGACAATCGAGTTCCCAAAAAAGAGCCATTTTCTAAGCTGGGTCTACTTTTTCTGCTTTCTTTCAGTCCAACACAAGGTCATCTTCACAGGGGACTGAGCCCTGCACTTCCCCACCAGATTCCACTGCATCTTTTCAGTAGTTACACTTCTGAACTATCTTCTGCTCCCTTTCCAGGTTCTTTCCTTCCCCTTGTACCCAGTGGAGAAGCAACTTATCTGCAACTTTTCACAAATTTGAAGGAATTAATGTCCCAAGGAGCTACATTCAGAGTGGCCTGCCCGGTGTGGACCTGTGGCTCAAGGTGAACCAGTAGGCTTGTATTATGTGAAATGATGCAGGAGTCCTACCTGTTCTCTCAAACACTGTATGGGCAGGCTTAAAAGAACTAGAGTCAGTGTCTTCTTCTTTCTAGTGATGTTTCAACTCTTTTCTCAAATCTTCTTAGTGCTACCCCTGTCTCCTCCCTGCACAGCTCTCTCCCTCTTAGTTCATCTAGGTGGTGAACACAAATATCCGTGGAACACTTTCAGCAGTAATGTACAAACACAGGGAGAAGGCTGAGCCCATCCTATGATGGCAATATGGTATTTCTGCTCAGTGAAGATGTCAGGCAGAGTCTCACACACAACTCACCCGGAACAGTGGACAGAGAGTGACCAGTCACATACTTCGGGCATCTCAGTCTTACTCTACCTACTTCCCAAGCTGGGAGTTCCTCCTTCCTTGTGTCTCCAGTCAACTTCTGTTCAGCAACCTCCTTCCCCCACCCAGGTTGTTTCAGGGACTCCCTAGTGATTTATTCTCCCCTCTGCTGAGGAAAGCTCTCAGCAGTGGCGATGCCCATCTTGGAACCATGCCAGCACAGATGCCTGCACCTGGGGGAAGCAGAGAACCACACTGAGCTCCTTACTTTTGGAAGGTTCTTGAGTACTCTCCTGCTTCAGGTAGCTCCTAAATATGCCAAACTCCAGGCTTAAAATTTGTGCCAGGTCCAACACCAGCACTGAACAACCAGAACTTGGACCAAAATCCCATACAGGAAGGACTTTTCACCCAAAAGAGGCACTGGGTTGGTTGGTGTCCTCATATCTCTAATCTATCAATTTTGAAGGTTTCTCCCAAGGAAGAATTGGACCCAAAGGTGGGGTTTCACTTGTAGCTTTGGGACTGATGCAATACAGGGAGGTTATAAAAAGCAAATGACATGATATTGTACAGAATCTCTGCTCCTGAAGTTGGCAGGTTAAGTTTGTCTGGGCCACCAGGCTGTAATGCTGTCTGTGTATGAAGGCTGTGTTACACACTTTGCATGATTACTACAGTAGTAATTCCTCACTCTATAGTATTGGAGAAGAAATTGTATACCATTTGTGAGGAGATATACTCTCAGTATGCAGTATTTATGTAGTATATTCTACTGACTTCTATGAGGAAAGCAGAAAGGTGTTGGATGCAGCACTAAGCAAGGGAGACTGAATTTTGAGAAAAAATAGAAATTAAAGTCTGCTCTTAAAAAAATGAATTGATGGAAAAAAGCCCATGCTGAGCAGCAGAAACCTATTGTATTTACAGTCTCCTCCAAAGATGCTGGTGCAGTAAAAAAATAACTTGTCTTGAAACATTAAAAAAACTGAGTTGGCCACTGTGATACTGAGATCTGTGGCCCAAAGCCTTCAAGCCCAGAGTTTAACTTCAAGCCTCTCTGCTCAGCAACTGTTCACAAAGTCGTTTAAAATGAAGGTCTCAATCCTGCTTAGCTAATCTGTATGGTATAAAATTGAGCTAAACCAGAGCCTTGTTAAACAAAATAGGGCTCAGTGCTGGCTTGGCAGTTTGCTCCTGCTGTACAGAACTGATACTCAAAGTAGAAGCAGATTAAAAAAATTGTGGAAGAACAAACCTTTCCTCTTGTTACATCACTCAGGCTCTTAGACATGCTGAAAAATAAACAGCCAGCAACTTTTACAGCAGCAGGACTTGGAGTGTGCTATTGGGAAACCCACTTAATCTTTAAAGGAGGTACCTTTGGAAATATTTTATAGACACTCATCTCCACAGCAGGAAAGCTAGTGCTGGAAAGAGACATCTTTAACAAATAAATAATAGTTTATTAAGTCACTTGTCTCCACAGCAGGAAATAAACTGGGGGGTGGGAAGGAGAGTGGTGGGGTGACAAAGGAAGGGAAACAAAAAACGTTACCCTTGCAACCTCTCTGCTCCAACAGAGCTGAATTTATTTAAAACACTCTTCTCCTAAGACAGATGGAAAAAATAATTAACCCAGCCACCCACCCCTTTTATTAAACTCCTTTGTGACCACCAGGGATACGATTAACATGGCCACCATAAAAACCCAGTCCCCTACTCTCAAAATAAAGAGAAAAACACAAGCAAGAGTGAGACACCGTGCAGGGCAGGAAGTAAATTAAGAACCGGCCTTTAGGGCAGTGAAATATTTTTCTGAGTACCTGCTGGAAAATTTGACAGAATCACAGTGAAAGGGTAAGCATTCAGTTTATCTCAGTGTGGCCCTGAGGACTCACTTCTGTGAGAGTCTTCTTCTTAGGCAACCAACTTGTGTGGAAACTGTGGAAGTGCCATCACTCAACAGTGAAATAGGGACAGAGGACATGGTGCCACTTGTGAGGACAGAAGGCAATTTACAAATTGTCCCACACTTTCCCAGTTTTGAAGCTTGCCCAAATCCTCTGATGTCCCATGTGCAATCACAGAAATTCTCAGGGTGCTAGGTATCTATCTAAATCTTTTACTCACTGGACTTTTCTATCATCTTGCTGCTTCAAGGCATTCCATGCCTATGGAAGGCCACGCCAGATTTCCCCAAGAAAAGCTATCTTCATTTATACAGCGGAAGTTTGGATTTCTCTAGTTGTTTACACAGCACCATGGCAAATCTAGGTACATGGATCCCAAGCAGCAGATTTTTTTCCTCTCTATTGCTGCCTTTTATAGTCACCTATTCCTCAGTTTCCAGTTCAAACTAGCCCCTGGTCCAGAAGATCAAGGATGCTCAGGTCGAATAACCTTCACCCCTTTGTGATGATTGTTCTGGGATCTCCTGAACTCCACAACCCTCCACGTCATTAGAATCACAGGAAAAACAGACCTTAAACCTGTCTGTGGATATACACATGTTGTCATGGGCCAAGTGGTTACAAAACCAGATTAAAACAAATTAGTAGAAGGTTACAGCAGGCTTTGCATGCCTGAGTCTGCAGTTACAGGAGTCCATAGTGGAGGCATCACCACACTTAGATACTGACTTCACTGTGTTACTTCCACGTTATCTTTAGCAATAAACCTGCCCTTTCTGAACATGTGTATACTGACATTCACTCCTGACTGCAGCATTTCATTTGTTAGCATTACCCCAGGCAAGAGGAGATCAGCCAGAATCACTATGTAGAAAAGGCTTTTCATCATAGCAGCCTGACTAAAAAATGTTACGTATTGTATCTAGCAGAGCATAATGGTGATGAGAAGCCATGCCAAATGTGGCAGCCTAGAACTGGAAGCTGCCAGGGTAAAATGATAGTCATCTCTAAGGTTTAACATCTGTCAGCTTCCCAAACCAAAGATTTCTATTCTGTGATTGCCAAGGAAGCTCCTTGCACACTGTCATCATTATATAAGGAAGCACTGAAAACATTCTGAATATCTTGTGAGAGCACATTCAAAGAAAATATTCCTCAATACCTTTGATTTCAAGCTGACCTGGGAAGCACTTTCCTCACCTTCTATTAACCACAGCCCTGAGTGTTCTATTCTTTGTCCCTAAGGAAAAATGGGAGGCCTGAGGGCTTAGTCAGAACCTGTTCCTATAGAACATTAGTACCCCCTGTGCTGTGGCAGATGGTGACAGTGGGAGGATAAGTGGTACCAGCTCAAGTAAAGGATGAACAAATCTACTTGTATGGACAAAAGGTCTGCACTGAGCTGCCCCAGTGACAACTGTTTACAATGTTCTGTAAATACAGAAAAGAGATACCTGGGGTGCAGGTAAGAGGAACATAGAACCCATGCTGATAATCTGGACTGAAGTAGATGTTCCCATTTTAATAAGGAACTGTTAAAAGAAAAAAAGAAAAGAAGAATAGTAGCACTCTATAGGTCAAAATCTCTCCAGACCCCTTGGTAGAGTGAAGTTTTATTTAGCAAATGGTTTCAAAATACAAGATTGAGCAAGAAGAGAGGGATGGGGAGGGAGGGGTGGTAACTATGATACTGTCCATTTAGGAGAACAGTAATCAAAATCAGAAAATTATACCTAATATTTGCTAGTCTCTCATTTCTTAGAAGAGCCAAACACTACAGTATGTGCTGTTACAGATAATGGGGGGTTGATAACTAGGCTACTGTATGTGATTGCAGATATTAGAGAATGGTAGACTAGCACAGTGTGGTTCAGCAAAAGGGCACTGAGTCAGGAAACTGCATTTACTGCTGGCTCTGCCACTGGAGTGTTTCGAGTAAATCATTTTGTCCCTATCTATGAAATGATAAGGACAATTGGACTTTCTTTTTAAGACATATATTGACATAAATGGATAAAAAGTGTTAAAATAGATGTTATTGGATAGCTGAGACTGGACTTAAAGTATTACTGGAAGGTACAGTCTAGTTGGAACTGGGAATATGCTAACTGAGCTGGATGTGGAAGTCTCATAAAAGTATCTTTCATGACTATGTGGAGATGACAGCATCATAACTTTAATGTCCTGTCTGGATGGCTGTTATACAGAAACGTGCATCCTGTTTGGCAGAGCTTAAGATATCTTCATACAAATATTTTAATGCCTAGCTGCTACCTCTCTAACTACTTTAAAAGCAGTTTTAGTTTATATGAATTTTATCACATTCTCAGGGGGGGATCAGAAGTCAACATCTGAGTGTTGGGATCAGAGGGAGAGACTGACCTTGCCAGATTTTCTACTTTGGTTACTGACAGTCCAAGTATTTCTCCTGCTGCTCTGACAACCAAGCTGTTTGTCTGGCAAGCAGTCATGAAACATTTGATGTGGGCTGGCCCTTCTCACTGGCATTTCATCATCACTTGTGGTATTCATCTGCTGTTTGTGGAGATGGATCTCAAAAGAGAGATTTTGAGGGGTTTAATCAATTTCCTGAGTTCTGCCCATCATCAGTGTCTTCATTTCCTGCCACTTTATAAAACAGGCTCAAGTTACAGTAACAGACTTGTTTTGGGTTGTTCTAAATAACTCCACTGAGCTGCTTCACGTTTACACTCATGTGGGATCCTGCTGCAGACTATGGGGATTGATGGGACTCTTCAGTAGACTTTTTATCAGCCTTGGTTCTTCATTGTTCAAACCCATCAAGATTTCACCATTCAGTTGAATAGAAGCAGGAATAAATGCCTAAAGAAGTCATAGTTAATCCCTCACCATGTAAATTGTTCATGGATTGGAAAAAGTAACAAAGCAGTTAAAAAACTAGTCTGAATCCTTTACTGAATGAATGCCATAAATTTTGCATTTAAGTAATTTCATGTAATATTTAACTAAGAACTAATGGGTGCTGCTCTCTTGTTTTCCTCTGAAAGAAATCAATTTCTTAGCTGTATGGCAGTATTGTATGAGAACGGATTACTGTGTACATAAAGATTTTCAATATTTGGCTCTTATCTAGGCATTTCTGGTAGAGCTTAGCTTCTATGGGACAAAACTTTGCCTCATTAGAAGTTTCAGGACTATGAAGTAAACTTACACTATTTGTAGCTTGGAGGGGTATCAGGGACTGGTCTGGGGATGCTAAGGAAAGCTGAACTGCATTAGGTACACTGATTGCTCTGGGTTTTTTTTATTTAAAATGGGTTTCTCAAACAAGTTTCTCTGTTTGTTTATTGACATGATTTCTTTTGACAGCTTTGTCTCACTGATACCCAGATCCATGATCCATTCATGCACAGGACACCAGGTAAAAGGCATCATCTGATGTGACAGCTAGAGAGTTTTTTAGAGAAAGTGGGACTTATATTTTTATTCCCTGTTATTTGGCAGGTGAATAATGAAATAATCTAAACCAGCACAAACTATGAGTAATGCAGAATCACAGGTGACAGTGGGGGATTAGAGAGGGAAAAACTGCTCAGCATTGACCATCTTCAGTAAGAGAATGTAGAGTTTCTGCGCTGTCACAAAGTTGCTTGAGCTGGTCTTTAATTACTGTGGGGTAACAGACTACATAAGAGCACATGATCTAATAAGATTTTATGGGACACAAAGTTTAGGTTCAAGTTTTTAAAATCAGGTGATTACAAAACTGAAATACTCCACCGCATTTACATTTTAATTTCAAATAAAATAGGATGTTTCTGAGTGCTTAACTTCTGTACCACAGTAAAGTGGGTTTGCTCGTACTTGGGCAAGTTTAATACATATCACTGCTGTCACTGTCTCAACTAATATATATAATTTTGCTTTTGAGTTTAGCCCACATGTGACAGACAATTCAAAGAGATGCCTCAATTGTGTCACGAAAAAAAAATCTTTCTAGGAACTGATATTTAACCAAAATTTTCTGCTCAAGTCAACCAACCATTTGTCTTGAATTATTGATAGCTTTTCACAACATAACGAGCTTGAATTAGATATTCTTTTATGTTCATTTTTTGTATCTCCTCTTGTAATGATATCAAAGCTGAGGAGGCTGGGAACCTGGTTTGCTTAGAGAGAACGTGACAAGCACAAATGTGTGCTTTGGCATGAAGATTCCTGGTGTTATGGAAAACAGAAGGGTTAGAAAGCAGGAAATTCTGATCCTGGAAGAAAATTACTTTATGTACTTCTGAAAACTTGGGGCAAATTTAATTAGCTGGCACAAGGGGACAAAAAAAATTTGCCTGTGCTTTCAAAATACTGTGCATAGTCAGGTGTTCTAGAAAACACTGTCAAGAGTTACTGTGATTAATCAATACTGTTGTGCCATTTGCCTGAAAATGCATTATCTGGCAAATGAATGAGGATTTCAGGCAGACCAGCCTAATTAGACAGAATATCTATTTATGTAGCCATCTACTTTATACCATAATAATAAACAGTAATAATAAATAATAGGTGAAAATGGATTCTAGGAATCCAATCAAATATGCATTTAGTTCAGCACACTCTTTCCATTGGCTTCAGTGTTCACCATTGTTCATGCTGGAATGCTGAAGAGTACTGAAAAGAAAATATTTAGTAAAAAAGATAGGAATTTGTCATTGGAGAGGATGTTGACATTTATCCAACACACAGAAATCCTAAAACTCTGCAAGGCACTAAGTATGGTTAATACACTCTTCCTTTCATTATATGTCTAGTTTAAATTGCTCTGGCTCTGACTCACTGAGGCACTTAATCCTGTATTTGACTCCAAGAAAACTCCTACAACACACAACAGGTCAGATTAGGTGTGTGCTAAAATGCTTTTGCAGATTCAAATTAGGAAGCACCAAAATCATTACATTAGCAGACTCTAAATTTCAAGAGATACTATAAAATTAGATAATTTTCTGTATTTGTTTTCCAAACAAATATCATGGAAAAAGAACATGAAAAATCAAGTACTCAGTTTGGGAAATAAATCAAGGGTGTTTGTGTACAACTGCACCTCTAACAGTGTACCCATTCCCAGCTGTGTGTATGACAAAGGAGATGCCACACACAGGCATTATGTGCTGAATCTTTTTCTACTCTTTCTGCCACTCCTATTTCAAGCAAATATCTTAAAAAAGAATAAGAAAAACTCAAGGGAAGTTTGGTCTGGATTAAGAACTCAGAAAAAAAAATGGACAAGGAAATTGAACAAAGTGAAGCTCACAGCCTTAGTGATGAACAAGTAACTGAATGGTTTGGATTTTGCAGCAGTCTGATTCCCTGTGGTAGAGTGATCAGTTGTCTTTCCTCAGTCACTCTCTGTAAAATAATAAAATCTACTATCTCCTGATTTAGATACACAGATGTTACACTGTGTCTTGGCATATTACTGTGAAAACCTTGCAAGAAAAATATTGCAGCAATTTTCTTAGTCCAAGAGCAAACTGGATGCTCAGATCTGGTTTGATTATTTTTTTTTTCTTTTCTTTAAAACAGTATGGATATAGAAAGATTGATGATTCTGATTGGATTCATAGTAACAATAAGTAGCCCTTGACAAAACTCTCAATGCTTATCTTGAGACAAATCCCAGCATCCGCACAATAGCTGGTGCTCCTACTCCTGCTTTTGTCAAGTGTCTGAAATTGCAGCTCCTACTGACCTGAGTTATTTAATCACTGCCATGAAATGGACATAAGAATCAGTCAAATATGCAATTTATTTCACCACAAAATTCCTAAAAAGATATGTAATTTAGTTGCACTGAAAATGTGGCAATGGACAAGGTCGAGAGGAAGAAATGAGAAAGGAAAAAAGGAAAGAAAAGGCTATAGCTGCAACATTTTGTGAAATGATATTGCTTTGGTTGCTAACACTGTAAGAGGCATGATGTGATAGCAGGTTTATTCATTTTTAATTATGGACATGGCTTTATCTGCAAGTCTTCCTCCCCCTCCACTAACTGCCCCCCTCCTTTTTCCTCCCGTCCCCTGGGGCAGCACTGTGGTGGGGCTCAATCACTCTTTTATTAGTTGTGATATACTGTGGCTAATTCCCTTAATCTGGACCTTGCTTTCCTATAAAGCCCAGACCTCAGGTATTGAATTTCCCTGATCAAAGTGCAACCAGTGTGGGACACAGCAATCTCCACTAAACAGGGGAGCTTGGGAAAGCTCGTAAATGGAGTCAAAGAAATACACACACACAACGCACTCACAAGATGGTGCAATCAATTGGTAGAACAATCACGTGTGAAATATTACTGGCTCCTTAAAGTGCTGGTTCTGGGATTTACTGCAGTGTATTAATCTGCTATGCTTAATGCATTGACCTTTCACCCCCAGCAATTCAGTAGACAGGGCTTGAATTGCCAGGAGCTGATACAATGGATTAGGAGCAGAAAGACCCCACCACACTGAAGTGCCACGGCAGCCCTAAAGCATACCACCAGTAACTTCTCCATCTTTCCTAATAGATACTGCCAGACAATGTGGCTACCATAGAAAGGATGGTATTGACAGCAGAATTTCTGGAAGGGGAGATAGTGGAAATAAGGCTTATTATAAAACAATAGAGGAGGGCAGTCTTGTGACTGAGTCACAAAACAGGGATTTAGAAGAATTGGTTTTATTCCATGCAGTCATTTTCTCCTTGTGTGTGACCTTAGGCAAGACAATTCACTTCTTAGGATCGTGTCTTTCCTATCTGTAAATTTGGGATAATGGCACTTCTCTGATTTTCTCAGGGGCAGCATGGAGATTTTGTTCACTGACATTTGGAGGGCTCTTTAGGATCACAGCATTAAAGGTGTTATATGTTCATGCAAAATCGTATGATACTCTGTACATTAAATATCCATCTGGATGGAGAAGAGAATGAAGAGAATCTCCCTTCATATGTAGACCAGGAAGTTCAATCATTAATCCAACAGCTTTCTTTTCTGAGTGCTGTGTTGAACCAACCAAGTCAACTCAGATCTAAAAATCAGTGCTATGCAGACTTGAGGAAATGTGTAGAAATAAATGAGATAGAGAGCAATGCATATCTATAATGGTGAGATAATCACATGTCCTTCTCCTGCTTCCTTGGTCATTCAAAATCTCAACATTTCATGTACAGAAAACCCTTTGGAATTCAATTTCCAATGTTAACTCCTCAATGTCAACTTTATTCCATATAATTAAACAAACAGTGCAACTGAATTTGAGAGGAGTGTCCAAAAACCTCATAAAGGAGATTATTCTAAGTAATTGCTATCAAATGCCATTAAATTCTGAATAGCGTTAAGCCCCCTCCACCCGCCTGCACAGGCACTCTCATTTAGGATTAAAGGGACCTTTATTTGATTTGTTTTACTTCAATACAAAATAAATTAGGTTGACCTGCATTAAGGCCTCTTTGATACTCAGGAAGAGTGTCTACACAGGGATTTACTATGCTTTAATTGGTCCACTTCAAAAGTTAATTTGGATATTTTTCCCCAACATGCTTCAAAACTACCCCAGAGTACATGTCATATTTATAAAATGGCAGAGAAACTCAAGCGTAGGGCTCTGTGAATCTACATTCATAATTTACCATTTCAATGAGCATATTGGCACTGCTGAGTACTCCGTAGAACTGGAATATGCTTAAATGGTAAATATTTGTGGGATTCACCTCACCAAACTTTGGTTGCCCAAAGTGAGGTCTCTAAGTTTACATGTTACATGTCCTAACACCACAGAAAAATGTGCAAACCTAGAAGATGACAAAGCCATTGCAGTAGGCATCTCTGAGGCTGCTGTTAGAGTGTTCCTCTAAGTCCACATAAGGGAGGCTGTCCCCAAAAGTTCACCTCATATTCCCTTGTCCTTAGCTGCGTGTTTCCCTGTGTCTCGTGTGCCAGCAAGCATTCATACAGCTGCGGAACAAATCAGGTCGGGAAACTGATCCAACCCAAACCAACTCTGAACAATACCAACAAGGAGAAGAGAGAGAAAAACATGAGTTATGCATCTTGACTTAAGCTGGTTTAATTGTGATTGTGGGACCGTATCTGAAAAAAAGCAGGATGAATTCTTCTCCAGAGATATTTCTTTCAGTCTGCCAATTACATGAACTTTGCAAGTTAATTTATACCAAACACCTAACTGAAGACAACTGAGGAGAAAGAAAAGTAGCCCCAGGAAATCGTACTTGTGCCAGCTCCTATGAATGGAAGTACGTCTGAGTTTCTGAGCAATATTTATACATTGGAACTTGTGGTTAAGTGCCTTTCCTTCAATTTTTCACAGCAAGCAATGGTAAATAGTTGAAAACTCTTTTAGGTGCACAATTAATAGTACCTTAAAGGGGCCTGGTTTTCAGAAAATGCTGAGAGTCAGTCCTGTGAAAACCATCACTCATGTAGGGCACTCAGAACTGCTAGCCAGTTTTGAGACTCTTGGCCCTATCTAAAAAGAGTTCACATAAATTAACTTTTAAAATAAATCAGTACATAGATATTTTAATCCAGCCACGTGCACATCAAGGAATGATTTTTGTATGTGCGGCACTGCTGATCCTGTTACACGTGGATCAGACAACACATCATGCGTTTCAAGAATATCTTGTCTCATGGTCAAATGGCCTGAGTACTCAACTTGAACAGCCTGGAAACCAGAGCCCCTGAAATCATAACACAAGGACTTGGGAGCAGCAAAGGGCAGAAGAGATGAATAGGGTAAGAGTTGAGAATGCATCTGAACAGAAGGGATGTCACAGAGCCACAAAGGACAGTTGGGACATTTCTTTGCCCTGGTGGGTTTGTGGGCCCTGCTGCTCACTGCCTGACATCAGCCACTTGGAATGCCAGTAATATAACACCCCTGTGACACTCGTGCTCCTGCCGTACAGTTTTATTGCCCTGCTTCCACTCTCTCTGGTTTATATCGGATTGTGTTTTCCAAAGACAGGCAATAAAGAGGGGAGGAGGGGAAGGGGGATTTATAGCCTGCTAAACTAAACTTTCCTGGGCTCGCTGTCCTCTGTCCCAGCCCTCCTCTTGCTGCCTTGACCGGTCTGGAGGAACAGTGCTTACAGCAAAGTCTCAGGGTGTGAAGGACGAGGCTTGTCAGAGACTACTTGGGTTCTCTTCTTGGGAGGTCAAGGAGCACACACCGGTCACCCACCAGCTCTGCTCCCTCAGTGTCCCAGGCACTGTGCCCTGCTGCCATGGAAAAGCATGGTGGTGGTGTCACACGCTAATAAGCCTGACTTGCAAAGTTTGCCACACAGGTCTCTCACTGTGGAAAGATGGTGTAACAGCTAAAGGCTTACAAAAATCTGCCTCAATGCAGGCATCTTTATAGTACTTCTGCTTCTGAGAAATGATTGTCAAGGTCTCTGTCTCAGCTGATTTAATGTAAAGGTTTGGCTTGCTACATGCACAATTTCAAGTGCTCTATGATGGAATGATGTGGTTTGGGATCTTTATAATACAGCCTTAATGAAGCTGAGAGCTTTTAGAATGTGAAGATGAAGACCTCCAAAACATCACTATGCCTCTCCATAGTCTTTGAGGTGTCTGAGCTGAGGATATGCAGCTGAAAACAATTGCAACTGCAGTTTTCTGGAAGAGGGAGCTAAAATCCTGAAAGGCTGCCACTTACACATATCTGCTTTGTGACAGGCACAATATTAGCACCATATGATTATGGCATTCTCTATAAACATGGGAGGTGGGACAGCGGATATAGGGTTGGATTTGGGACAGAGAACCATTTCTACATAGCAAATGGAGAAATGCTCATAAAAGGCGTAGGTCTCTAAAAAAAATATTCATCTGAGATGAAAATTCCACTTAGTGGAACACTCAAACTCCTGTGCTATTCAGAGTCTTTAAAACATCCAGTCTTTGGCAGTATTTCCTGGGAGACGGGATAAATAGATGGCATTCTTTGCTACTGGATTTTCAGTGTGATGAGGTATAGGTGTAGGACAGATAGAATGAGAGCAAAGTAACTTTGTGACACAAGTCACTGCATTCAGGTAACTGTGGCAGATGGGTGGGGAGGCCAACAAACACCAGTAAAATGCAAGCACATGCACCATGTAAGCAGTGAAATTACAGTGTGCTCTGCTGTGATAAAACTGTCAAGTGTCTCTGAACTGCCTGTCATTGGCAGAAATTTTAAACCAGCTCTTACTAGTGTGATCTCACAGTGCCAGGTGCTCCCCTCTGCTCTCTCCATCACTGCTTCCTGCTCACCTCCACCTCTGGCAGCTGCCCCAGCCACGGTGGGCAAGGGGAACACAGCAGGCAGTGGAAGGGATTGCCTCAGCTTCTCTGGGGAGTGGAGCAAGAAGGATGGGATGAAATGCAGAATGGCAAGTACAGTCTGCAATGGACCTGTGAAACTATGATGTTCAAACTGTTTTAAGACAGCACTGACACTAGGACAAGAGAAAATACTGCACTGTGAGGAAAAAATCAGCAAAGGCAGAGATGAGTGGTGTAATGGGACTTCTGAATGTACCATGTCACAGCTTCTCAGTCCAGTTCAGCTGCACACCACAGGACATGCCAAATGATACCAATCAAAAACCACTCACCATTTAGGTTGGCAAATGGTTTTTTTACACTTTTTCTCTTTCTTTTTTAATTTTCTCTCATGAACCAAAACGATGCTGTGCTCTTTAGTGCAACATGTGAAAAAGAAAAAGGGAATCTGTGTTGGACGCTGGTCACTTCTCCCATTGCACTTATAAGCTAAGCCTGGTTTTTCTCAGAAAAAGCAGAAAGATGGCTCCAATTTCAGGAGCTTTTCATTTCCTTCTTAGTTTTGTATAGAGGTAGCAACTCCTGTAAATGGTTTTCCTATAGGACTTGAGGGTAAAACACTACTCAGAGCAGGTCCTTGTGTTTTAATGCTTTGTTATTATGCATTGTGAGGAGAAAAAAACCCTAATGGGGCAAAGGGAGAAGGCAAATCTGATGTTTAGAAAGCATCCACTACATGCAGAGAGAAATCCCTCATCTTTTCAGCTGAAGGGACAAGATTCTGTGTATATTGTGCACTCATAATTTATTTACATCTTTACTACTTATGCTTTGTATGTCTTTAGAAACTGGAACCTAATCAATATTAATGATAATAACATTCCAATTATTATTTAAATAAAATTCCAGCTTCACAAAGTCTCAGGGAATACAACTATGCTGTTCTTTGTGATACATCACAAAGATGTGCAAGGCTTGAGGCAGCAGCCAAAATTCTCAACAATTCAGTGAAACACAAGCTGAGTATTAGAATAGAGTTTACCTTTTGCTGCAATGACAGGGCATGTTAAATGAAAAAGTGTCTCTAGACACAATTTCCCCTGTATTAGAGACTGATAAGCAAGGACCACATCAGAATAATTAAATCCAACTTCTTTAAAAAGAGAATTAGCATAAACTGACCAAGGACTCATTTTCACCTGTTAGTTCCTGGAAGATCAACTACTCTGGACACTTCTAAATAAACTGGCATTACTCATCCATAACACATCTATTCATACTTTCTTGAATTTTCCCTGTTGAGAGCAAGAGATAAAGGCACCATTTATACTCCAGAATTACAGATTAGGTCTAAGTGGAAGTTATATTTGCTCGTCCCTCACTGATCATCTACTTGGGAATTAACTTTGCTGTTTGTGAGTGAGAATGCAGGTGTTCTTGTGGGATTTTTTTTCCTCAGGGAAGTTTCACATTAAACTTCCTCTGCATTCTGAAATATTTAACACAACCCTCTGCAAAGACTGCTGACAAAACCAATGCTCATTAAACAGTTACAGAGCCTCAACCTATCTTGGATGCTCCCATGGTTTCCAGTCTGGCAGTACACAAGTTAGAGCAGTATTTCCTGCCAGGTTTTCAGTATGTTAATCTGATATAAACAACTCTCCCACCTTCATGCTTTTATTTCCTGCTTGCCCTGCATAGCATTTAATGCATTTAACAATTGCTTCATCTGAAATATTTCTAGTGAAATAAAAACAAATCCTGGACTCCTTCCTTCTCTATTTCTGCTGCTTATTAACCCAAGGTGATTTAGGACGTCCTTAAGCCTTACAGCAATTGAAATTTATTTTGGGAGCTGTGTGCTTAGGGACATGTGGAAGAGGTTATTTATTCCAAAGAGCCATCCAGCAGTGATGATGTCACCAGCAAAACACTGTATCAGCTCAGTTGGTTTGCTACCAAATCACTGCCTTGAGTTTCCTATATGTGGTGGCACCTGCTGATATACAGGGTGCCTGTATATAATTGGCATATAGATTATTTATTTTGCTAGAAATACTTAAAATTAGCTTTTGTATTCTTATTTTTTGCCTTCTCGAAACCCCTGGTCATGAACTTTTGCAATAGACAAAGATCTATTGTAAACAAGTTCCATTCCCTATCTAAAGTAAAATGCAGCTCTGTCATGGCAGGGTGAACTCCTGGGCAGCTCTTTGACTGCTTCCTTTGCATATACAACAACAGATGACAGATTTGTGAATAAAGTGATCTGAAATGAGGATACTTTTCTGTAGACTCCTATGCAGATGTAGTTGAGTTTCAAGAAATTCTGCTACAGATAGCTCATATTATTTTCAGTGCTGCTTCTAAAATTCCTGGCTTCCTCCTGAGACTAGCAATATTCCAGTCTTGCCCTTGGTTCTAGGCAACATATACTGGTAAAAAAATCCAGGGTAATGAGTAGACACAACCCCTTCACTGGGGTTTTTCAACTAGTTATGGCTTGGCTGCTCCGAAATCCAAGCAGTGGACAGTCAGACTTACTTTACGGAACACAGCACAGAGTCATAGAAAACAGGTCAAGAAAGAAGCCAGCAGATCTCCTAAGTCATCTCTTTACCTGCGACAGCTATACTTGCAGTCTTCCTCAACGAGGAGTGAAGGATTGGGATGGGATGCTTTTTACAGGATGAACTACAAGTTTCCTATACAATCTGTAGGAAGTTATTCAGCACAGCACAAGCAAAGCCATATAACCCCTCTGGTTTTCATATAGGTATTGAGGAGCTTAAATACTGCTGATAAAATGCTGTAGGACCATGCACTGATGGATTGAAATGCATACAAAGGTGTCCAAAATGTTTTTTTCTCATAGTTTTGACTCTCTTAGCATCTGATTCAGTGGGAGTTAAATATCCAAGGGAAGATTCTGTCTGAGTACTGAATCAGGTTCTTTATAGTACTGAGCCACTGGTAAGTGGATTGTGACATTCTGAAATTTCAGATGTTTTACTACCTGTAAGTGTTAGTGTGCGATATTGCTCATTGCAAATAGCTCAGAACCAGGCCACTGTGAATATCCCACCTGCAAATTCACCCCAAGTGAGGCAGTTACAGGACTCGGGTGACAGAAATACTGTACATCCACTGGTGACTGAACTGCACATTCTAAGTGTGCCATGAACAACTGCTCATTCAGTGTGTGCTTTCTGCAGATATTCAGATATTAAATTCTCCCTTATCCATGTACACTGCTATATACTCTGAACATTTGCTAGCCCACAGAGTATGTTGCTATGATGAAGTCCATAATTCTCTCAAGATTCTAGGGTATGCTCATAAAAAATATTACTCAACCCTTAGCAGTAACAAGTACAGGAGTGGGATTCTGTGTTAGAGAAGTGGTCAGAATATTATTGGGACATAATGGGAGCGATACGTGTGAAAGGGTTATTTGCTACCTGGAAACCTGGGAGAGTGGGAAGATAAGCGTAAAGAGGGACCAAGCCTGCAGTGTAAGGGTGAGTGGATCACTTGGTGCTGTTGTTGTCTCAACAAGTCCAGTCTGCACTGAGTGAGGACCCCCATGCCATTGACACCTTTCTTGCATGATGTCTTGAAGCCAGAAGTGGTCTCACTGCACTTGTGATTCTATTTTAATTTACGCCAAACTTTCCTCTATATCTCTTTCACTAGGATGATACAGGTAGTCACTGCTATCAGTGTCTCTAAGCAAACACACACTTTCCCTTAGAAGCTTTTTCTTTCCCCTCAAAATGCATTGTTTCATACCAATTCCTCTTCTTCGTTCTCTTAACTTTGAGCAAACAAAGCAGATCATGTCTAATGTAATAGGACAATGGCACCTCTAGGGAAGAATAAGGCTCTCACATTCCTCTCGTACTTCAATAATTCTATTTATAGACTTCTTTTTTTTCCTATGCCAATTTCTCATCTGTTATTTCTTTGGCCTTGTCCACTTCTTATTCCTATAATGGATCAGAATCTTTCCTATATCTTCTACAAACTTCTTAAGGGGTACATGTATGGTTAAAGGGTCCTATTAACAAAGAGATTGTTTGTATGACCTAATTAGATCTCTAAAGAGACAGCCTTAATAGGCCCTTTTGGTTTTTTTTGATTGTCTGCAAAGTAATAGTGCAATGGCAGCGTTCATTTTGCTTGGCTGTATCAGGCCATATATCACATCCTTTTCCTTCCAGTCCTTCAAGTAAGCTTGTCTCATTCTTATTTGGGTTTCAAATTATAGATTATAAATTTCACTTCTCTCCACTTCTCCCTATAATTTGACCCCCAGCTGTTGAAATTACTTCAAGTGATTCCCCCTGCCCACCATCCACCCCACAGTTTCATATGAAAGACAGCCCTGGCTTTAGGAACAAATGACGTCCCTCAGACCAGCTGTGCCTAATAAAAATCCAACCTCCAACTCTCACTTCCCTTGCTCAAAAGGGCAAAATTGATTTGAAAGTGCTGATGATAAGATACATGGGAATACAAAATCTGCCTCAGTCAACAGACCAAAGCTGTGCACCGTGACACAGAACGATGCTGTCAGTTCCTCCACTGCCCTATAACTACAAGTTATTGCACTTGTCCTAGAGACGGGATATTTGTTCATTTAACTTACCCTTGTTTAGTCTGGCAAGAGTTATTTTCATTCCTGAAGTGCCATAGCAAATACTAGAAAATACCAGTTGCCCTCTAGGGTCCATTAGAATCAGTTCATGTTGTGAAAAACACTCCCAATACTGGATGGCCACTTGGAGCAGTTTTCCAGTAACCCTGCAGAATGCCTGACTGGGAAAACAAGGTGGCTTTGAGCTGGCAGTGAGCCTGCAGCACCTGCTGTGCACAGCCAGGGCTGGGAGGTGGCAGGAGCTGACACTACTCACTCTTACCTGCCTGTCCTGGCAGGCAGACCAGAGGCTGCCTACACATGGTTGTGTGACAGAACACAGCTGTACCAGAGCACATTTCAAAGTACTCCACTGCCTGGGCAGCGAACATTCAAAACATCTTCTCTTTCCTGGTCTTTTCCTCTCATCAGCCAAAGCAGGGTATTTCTGTAATACTTAGTGCTGAGGCAAAAACAATTACTTGATTTTCCCCCTGTTTCCTACTGGAGATTTATTCTGTTCAGCATTCCTAAACTTCTTTTAAAATCTGCATCCTTCTTTCTTTTTACCATTCTCTGTACACTACTTTGATAGTTAAGGATATTTCCATAGACCTGTTTGATTAATTAATTTTATCGGGAATCATCTTGATTCTTGTTACTTGCCTCGGTTTCAGCCTTTAGTATCATCTGAATGCTTAAATCTTGCTAGTTGGACCAGGAGATGGGGAAAGGCCACTCAAGCCCTCACACTGAAAGAAGAAACCAAGGTATTTTCTGTCTACTTCGTGGTGACAAACTTATTTAATTAATTAAATTTATTTTATTTTATTTTACTCGATAGGCCATGAGTGAGTTTAATAGAATGCCACAAAGCTGAGTTTGGAAAATAATTGTCACCCTCATCTCCACCTAAGGGTACCCCATATTCTCCTATTACAGAGTCCCAATGCCTTGAGGTGAAGTCCTGGCACAGGTTGCCCAGAGAAACTGTGGCTGCCTCATCCCTGGAAATGTCCACAGCCAAGTTGGACAAGGCTTGGAGCAACATGGGATAGTAGAAGGTGTCCCTGCTCATGGCAGGGATTGGGACGAGATGAAACTTAAAGGCCCCTTCCAACACAAAACATTCTGTGACTCTATAATACTCTAGACGATTTTTCCTCAAACCTACCTGGGATGTCCCTGGCACTGGAATGTGCTCCTGGAAGGATACGGGTGACCAGCTACCTGCTGTGGTGGCAGTGGGACAGGGAGGGCAGAGCAATGGCGGCCTGAGCCGTGGAGGGAGACGAGGCACGGTGACGGGGCCCTGGGGCCCAAGGGCAGGAAGCCGTGAGGCGCGGAGAGACATGGGGTGTTGCAGTGATGCGGCCATGAGGCCCAAGGGCGGGAAGCCATGAGGTGCGGAGGGGAAGAAGGTGTCGCAGTGATGCGGCCAGGCCCAAATGAGGAAAGCCATGAGGCGTGGAGGGACACAAGGTGCAGTGATGCGGCTCTGAGGCCCAAGGGCGGGAAGCCATGAGGCGCGGAGGGATATGAGGCTCAGTGATGCGACTCGGAGGCCAAAGGGTGGGAATTCATGAGGCGTGGAGGGATATGAGGCACAGTGATGCGGCTCTGAGGCCCAAGGGCGGGAAGCCATGAGGCGCGAAGGGACATGAGGTGTCACCGTGGTGTGGCCCCTCAGGGAGCACTCACAATGGGACAAGGTTGAGGGCAAAGAAGTGACCTCAGGCACAGTAAACGCGGCCTTCACAGGTTCAGAGGATAGTCAGGGTTGGAAGGGACCTCTGCAGATCACCCAGTCACACTCCTTTGCAAGGCAGGGTCATCTGGTGCAGGTGACAAAGGAACATATCCAAATGGGTTTGGAATGTCTCCAGAGAGGGAGGCTTCAGGTGTTCCAGTGCTCTGCCACACTCCATGGAAAGTTATTCCACATGCTGAGGTGGAGCTTCTTGTGTTGTAGTTTATGGCCTCTTGTGTAGGTATTGTTTGTGAAATGCTACAAATGACTTTGAAATTCTTTGTTGTCTGTTTCAGTATCAACCATCTATTTCATGTTCATTTCAGTGACAACCTGTCTGAAGGTTTGGTTGTGTCCCTGTCTGCATTTCTAATACTATGGTTGTTTCTGCTTATGATTATGGACAGCTTTCATAAAAACACTCTTATTCTTGTTCAGCAGATCCATACCTTCAGGGTCATATGATTTTCTCCTTAATTCTGACTGTATCCTCTGCATCCTGGGATAAAATTGCTCCAGAGCCTTTGGTGGCTCATTTGGGCTCCACACAGTAAGCCAGGACTGGCTTCTCCTGAATATGCACAGTCACAAATATGTTCTTAGTACAGTAATTTAGTAATAAATTGGTTGTCATTTAGTAAAAATCCTATTAGAATTGTGCAGTGATAGAGCAAGGCCCCAGGAGGGCCTCAATGTCTGTGAGACCTGGGCTAAAAATGAATATTTCATAGGATGAATCTTTAAACAGAAGAGGAGCAGAATAGTGATGGGGAGATGGAGGGGTTGGGCGAGCCAGGTGTGACTGAACAAATTCATTTATGGAGGAAAACCTGATACTTGTATCCCATAACCTTTTTGAATCTTATTTGAAGTAACATAATCCCTTACATCTTAATTACCTGTCATTTAAACTGTATATGAGGTTTTGGTGGGTTTTTATGCATTAACTACAAAGAATTTGCTGCCATAAATACCCTGATACAATTGTATCACTGAATCTTCTGAGTGGAGCCACAGCTTTAAAAGAACCATTTGTCTACATAGTTTATAAGGATTTCCTCATGCCCGGGGCAAGCCCTGGAAGCAAATTGACTTTGGTTGTTTGCTTTTGGGTTTTTTGCCCATTTTTGAATTCATCTATATTAGGGTTACAGGGGTAACTCTCTACACCCAGTCAATACCAGCATTCTTATGCAACTTTTAAGTATAGGCCAGGTTTCAGTTTTCCATTATAAGCTATCACTACCTGTGCTAACTATGAAATTACTTAGAACACATTTTTTCTGTAAAGCTGAATGGACATCTTTTTGATGGAAAGGGAAATTTTGGACTGAATTGCATGAAAATGCAATTTCTAATCACAAACCATAATGTGAAATTAAAAAAAAAAAGAAAAAGAGGAAAACCCATCTACAGGGGAAAGCCTGGTGTTTCCCCAAGCAATTGTAGATTCATTACCAGCTACTTGTGAGTTAAGAGTTGCTAGAAAACTGAACTTCTGCATGGAAATTGCTACAGTTCTCTCTTTTGCTTTATCATGTGGAAAATATTTCTCCAAGTTGTTTGAATTTAGCCTCTCCATATAGGTCAGTTGAAATTTATTTAAATTCCGAATCAGGCTTAGTTGCGATCTGTGTAAGTTGCTATAAAACAAGGTTTAAAAAGATAGTGTCAACGGGCCCAAACATTTGCTGTGCTATAGGTCATATTCTGACTTTATTCTTAGGGTGGGGAAATCAGGTAAATAAATACTTCAGTAATGTATATGCTATGAACAAAGCTGAGAACAGCCCTTGTTTAGGTTGTGGCTGCTCCCACTGGGCGTCATTCCCAACAAAATGATAACAGGAATGGTGGACAAGGCTTGTATAGCAACTCTGAACAAAGGACACCCCATCTGTCAGTGGAGAAGTGCTGGTGGTGTTATCTTGGCCCGTAAACTTAGTCTTGGCCTACAGCTGAGCATGGTGATTGTGTCCTGGTGATCTCTGCTGGAAGAGCTTGATGCCAACATGTGCTAGAGCCACATGGTTCCTGTTGTGAGCTGTGTGCTGTCAGCTCATTCCAAGGCAAAGCTTTATCCCTGTCTTATTCCATATCTCCTGCCCCGAGTGCCTTGGAGTAAGAATAGGCCCTGTGTGCTCCTGAGCAGGCACCGAGGCAGCCACAGTACCCTACAGAGTCTCACATGTTCTACTGATTATCCAGCACACCTAAACTTTGAGTTATAAGGGTGACCCCAGCCAGTTGGCTGAAAAAATATATTTGACATCATTGAAAATGTATGCTGCTGCTGAAGCATGGATTTTAATTTGAGGAAAATGTCGGCCGTAATCTAGCATACATTAAAAAATATATCTTTTTATTTCCATATGGGTCACGTTAAGGAAAATATTAAAAAAAAAAAAAAAAGCCAACCCTATTATATGAAGTCTCATTAAAGCAGCCTGGAAAAGTTTAGCCAATTTACAGGCTATACATCTTAATCTCCCCAAATTACAGGACCGATAGAAAAACGGGTGGTTGAGAGGGAAAGCGGGACCAGCAGAACCTGGCTGGGTGCCAAACGGATCAAGTAGCCCTTGCTTTCACTTGACTGCTACCCCTTGTTATTTAAAGAAAAGAAAGGATTTTCAAAGAAAGGCCTGGAAATGGCAAAGCATGGAACGTACTTCCTTCTCCAGGTGAAAAATAAAACCCAAAGCTTGGTTATTTTAACATGGTATCTTGGCCTAGCTCTCTAGTGCCTGGAGAGAGAGATTCTTGTGAACTCTTGAGAGAAAATAAAGTATCTGCAATTCTTCTGAAGTTTACAGGCAGGTGGTTTAAGGACTACTTGTGCCATCTTGGATAGTGTTTGCAGGGAAGCCAAAGGTGGAATGGGTATAGAGGTACTAAAGGATGTAGGGGAAAAAGGTAGGAAGCAGTGAGGTGTGAAATGGCAGAGAGGTCATTGTCACCACTAAATTCAGTGCTGTGTGTGTGGAAAACTACACATACTGCTTTTGCTGCTGCTGCACCGTGTCACAGGCTCTACCCAATGGCAAAGTGGGTCTGTGAGGGGAGCATGGAGAAAAATGGGGATAAAGATTAACACCTCTTGCATTGATCTAAGAGGGCAGACATTGTAGAAAGCATTGAGAGGAGGTAAAGTGTCCTGATGTGAATTAGCAGGTGTATTAAGACCCAGCAAAGGGAATAAACCTGACCAGCAGAAAGAAGAGGAAAGAAGCCACAAGATCTTGAGTGTTTGCAAATCTTCCTGCTCTTAGCTAAAGGCAAGGCTGGCCTACAGCATCTAGAAGAGAGTAGGGTATGGCAGGGACTAGGTTGGTCTAAGAGATGTGTTGTGTCTGTATTGTTTTCAGTGCGTAAGAACCTGCACTGCATCTCAGAGCAGAACTGTGTAGCAGAAATCAGTGGTGTTTTCCTCCTGCAGGAATGATTGTGGCTGACCAGCCTCATCTCCTGTTTCTGTGGTACCAAGAAAGCAAACTGGGGGAAGCTAACTGGCTGCCTGTGTAGATGGAGGTTCTCACTGCTTGCCTCCCTGAGTGTGTCTGTGCCCTTATTAACCTGCTGTGCATTTATGTATTTAATAGACAAAGTATGGGTGACTAACAAAGCAGTTCTATACATTTTTGAGAAGAATTTATCTCCCTGAACCATCTGTTTCATGCTTTTAGATCAGGGCCAGTTGATGGGGGTACCTATTTTTCTGTGCTCTGGCAGCCAGTGTTTCACTATGGTATTTGATGAACTGGATCTTGAAATTTCCTGTTCCTGCCTTCCTATTCCTCAAGCCCTCTGGCCAGGGATTGCCCCATTATCAACGTAACAACCAAAGGGAGGGGCTACGCTTTTTGTGTGGCCAGCTCTGGCTTGTTTGAGGAGTTTCCTGCAACTTGTTTGCTCCAGGAAACTTAGAGCTTGGCAAAAGGGCTGCTCAGCCTGCTTTCTCGTGGATATGAGAGTGGTTTTTCATGTGTTTGCCATGCCCTACCTACTTCTTTTTTAGCACTGTTTCTTTCATAGCACTGGGAAACATTGCCTGCAGGGGCTGAGGCATTCTCTGTGCCTTCCATGTGAAATGGGTGCATGTGGGAATGTGAGTATGGGCGTGTCTTGGAGGCAAGTTTATTAATACCACCAGAGATAATGGCCTTGGCAATATTTCGAAGCATCCTGCTCCATTAAATTATAGACTTTGTGGAGACAAAGAGATTAGGGAAAGCAAGGAAGATTATTTCACAAAGCAAAATACTATTGTAATTTGCTAGTCTTAAAAACTTTGCAGAATTCAGTGGGAAAAATTAGAGGCCTTAAATATAGTGAAGTTCCTACATCTACACTTGATGACTGACTCACTCCACCTTCTGAGTTAGTGTCCAAGAATGCACAAAGAAATACATATTTGTACACTGATATTGTTAAAAATATTTGTCATTGATCAGTTGTGTGTTGTGAAAAAAACCAACCCAATCCTTGTCTTTGTTGAGGTCTGCTAGGATAAGTAATTGTGCATATTTTCTCCTGATTAATTTAATTTTTTCCATCCCTGTTTTTGTTCATGGTCTGTCTGCAAACAGACCATAGAACATCCCAACTATTCAGCATTTATGAATTCCTTTCATCATCTTAAATGCATATACTTCAAGACGAGGCCAGGATTTCTTATATGTTCCTACCATGCTTAGTAGAGCAGTGTCTCAGTCTGGACTGAATTTGGTTGTCTGGGCAATGCTTTTCCTGTGCATAGTAATTTATTTTCAAAAGAGGGGGCGGTTTTTACCTGTTTCTTATGTACTTCATCTTTTCACAATTTCTTTCATTGGAGTAAATGTCTAAGATTTTCCCAGCATTCCCATTGGATTTTCATTACTTCAGTTCCTTCAGCTGTTCATATTTACATTACACAGCTCTGCCATGGGCTTAGTGACTTTCATTTGAACCAAGATCCTAACACCTCCTCTCAGGTAGGCTACAGACATCATAGATACCTATTGATTTAATTTGCTTTTTATAGTAATTTTTACTGCCCATTACCATTCCTCCATATAAGTCTGAATATCTGACATATGCATAAATCTGGTCAAAGTCTTCTGACAGAAGGAAAAAATATACTTTATTTATTAACATCTGCATGGAAAAGCTGCAACTTCTGTGATGTATTTTTCTGAGATACCAGGGAGAAGTGTGACCCCGTGTTCCATGGGTTTCCTTCTGTGATAACTTTCTTTTGCAGCCTTGTTTCCATGGGATTTGACTGAGGTTGTCACCAGTTCAGAGCTTCTGCTGTCCACATTTGGAACCCCAGTGAATGCAGATGTATGAGCTGGCAGATATCTCAGTCATTTTCAGAATAAATCTGTATATAGGTGTCACTGTCCTTGTTCTGGGGCTTTATGCCACTCTTAGATCTTACACCCTCTGGTAACTGTGACTGATATCACTAACATTTATCCTGTCTGATATTTGAGTGCTTTGTGCACCACAGCTTGTTCTTTGTCCACACCATGAAGTGTGTACACCTGCCTTGGAGCAGCATCAAGATACACCAAGGAATTTTAGTTTTTTATTTCTTCATCACTATAAATTGAACCCTTTATTACAAACCATGGGTCCTTTGGAGGTACAGCACACTCATTTTATTTTACCCAGAGCTCCTGAAATCTTCTGTCACACTGATAATTACTGCACTCTTTTCCCCCTATTAAACATCATAACGAGTTTTTCAAAACTACACCTCTATTTGTGATTGTGTTTCTTGAGTATCTGGGAAAACAGGACTGTAAAACCTGGGGTGTGTGTGTATATATATATGCATACTATAGAAAGGGAAATTTTGAATTCTTAAAATTCTTTATTGTATGTGTTACATTTGCTGCTAATTAGATTAAGCACCCTGTACTCTGCATGAAATTCCAAACACTGCTCAGTGTGAATCTTGACTGTTCCCTACACCTGAAAGTTGAAAGGGAAAGAATGCTTGCTTCACCTACTATCTGAATGTTGAAGCAATTTATTGAGGCAGCTTTTCCCTAAGGTGGAAAGTTTAAAAAGATTTTGCTGATTGACCACAGCTGGAACTGTCATGGTCTCCTGAGACAGCTCTCCCTCTCTCCTGGGAAGGAAGTTCATCCAAGTTCCCCAAGGTGAGCCTATGTATATTACAGTGCAAATATAAACAACAATACTACATGGCTGTGCTTACACTGATGATGTTTTCCCCTGCCATGGAGATGAATATAGGTCATTTGGGCACAACCCACTAATTTAGGCAGGAAGAAAATAGGTAAGTGACTGTATCTTAACCTCTACTGTAGAGGTACCACAGGGTTATGGAGAGCATTTAGGGCTGACATCTTGGTAAAATCTGGTCTAATTTCTGCTCTGCTGCTGATCCATGTCTTTGTGTGGTTTGCAGTCCTCAGGGCTTGTTTTAAGTGTTGGCGAAGCAGCACATGGAGGGTGCTGGTAGGCTGTGCTTCTGTCTGACACTGTCCCTGCACCCTCTCTCCACAGACTTGTAACACCTTAAAATTAAAACACAATGCCTTAAAATTAAAACACAAAGTTTGAAATGATCCTGACCTTGACAGGACGTAAAGCTATTATTTCCACTTGTGCTTGTATCTCCTGACTTGTATTTGGCAGCACTACAACCACTTGAGGATGTGTGTGTTACTGAGAGATCTGTCTGGCTTTTCTGTTCATTATGCTCTTTACTGCCTCCTTGTCATTCTAATCAACTCTTCTTTTTAGTCAAGAGAGGCATGAAAGGAAAAACAAAATCCAGTTCTGAAAAATACTATATACTGAGCTCTGAGGAAGCCCCTTTGATGCTAAAAATATGATGTAGTGGTTTCAAGAAAAAAGAATTTCCATATCGTATTTTCTGTTTGATTTTGAGGAGCTTATCTTGCCTCTGTTCCCACTAATCGTTTATTAAAAATAATTAATAGGGTAAAAATGAAAATCAGAATTTAAAGATCCATGTCGCGGACTTCAATATACCTTAAGCATGTGGCCACTTTTGAAAGTTTGACCCTGTCAGCACGCTCTGTGTCCTTCTCTGAACGCCTCTCTTGCTTCTCTAGAATGTGAAGTGCTCTAGGGGAGAAGATAGCAGGGTACGTGTTTGCACAGCGCCCACGATCCCAGGCGCTCATCCTCAGAGCTCTTAGTGCTGCTGTCATGTTGCTGAACGTCCCTCCTTTGAAGTGAACATTTCCCAGGTCTCACAGATCCGCTGCTGAGGCATCAGGTTTGTGCCGAGCAAACTCGTTCTGGGATACCATTCACCTCCTAAGCTGCTGGACAGGCCTCCCACTGTACCTAAATTGGCAGGGCTGGGACCAGCACGGCATGGAGACAAAAGCAGCTCTATCTCTCCTGGGGAACAATGGAACAACCTTAGCTAGTGCTGCAAGAAAGCAGGTAGGGAATGTTTTTGTGCTGTGCCAATGCTGGGAAGTTAGCACAAGGAGTCAGGCATACAGCTCCTGAGAGCTTCTGGAAAGCAAGAGGAGTGAGTTTGCTTTCTTCCCTTTTTCTTTTTTTGGTCAAAGTTTGAGTTGAATCTCTCATCTACTCTCTTGCCCCCCTTCCCCCTCTGCTCCCTAAGCCTGCTTTTGATTTGGTTTTATTGGCTAGTGAAAGGAATCATTTACTAGTCAAGGGCCAAGCAGTGACAAAGGAATGCAGGTAAATTAGTTTCAGTTCCTATTTCTCCCCGTCTTCCTCCTTTGGAATTTGAGCTTTAGAAAATAAAGTCTTTTTACCCATACCGCCCCCCTCTTTTTTCCTAAAAGGATTTCCCCCCTTCTCAACCTCTCTTTCAAGAACTTCGTTTTTGTAACTAAGAAAACCCCCATTAAAGTACCTAAAATGTCAAGGTGTACAACACATTCAATGAAATCCAACCAAAATGCATTAAAAAAAAAAAACCCACAACTTTTTGCATGTACCTTAAAAATGCAGAAATTAACGGAGAGTGTCATAAAGCTTGTTTTAATGAATAACTATGTACACACAGGGAAGTTTTACATGCACATATATCATGCTTCAAATGCTAAAATGTAGTTAAAGTTTAAACATTTTGCAGAGAAAATATGCAAAAGAACTTGCAGAGAATCAACATGGAGAAAACCTGTATGTTCAGTCTTTCATCACTCAGTATTATTGAAGTATTAAGCACTAAACTAATAATGTTAGCATTCAAACTGTCCTTCTTTTTCCCATTTTTTTCTTTTTGTTTTCTTTTATTGCTTTTTTCCCCTTTGTAGCTTGTGTCATATACCTGGATATTTCACCAACTGTACCTTAAACAAAAATCTTTAGAGGCTGAGGCCTTCTTTTTACATCACATGGGTGTCCTTGGTAAATAATGTAATCCAAAATGCTCTGTGATGCTTAATAGTACACAACACTGGCATTAATGTCAGAAAAGGGTTTGTTTCTCTTTGGTAGCTATTCCTGTTAGTTATTTCCACATTCCTAACATAGAAATAAAACCACGCTTTATCTTTTTTTCTTAGCACAGCGAAAAGTTGCTTATTCAGTCTTTTAGTTGACTTCATAATTAGATGCATTTTGTGTTTCTGCATGCACAACACAAACTTGAAATACAAAAGAACTCAGTTCCGTCTAAACAACTGTAAGGTTTTGGACAGCAGCTGGAAGAAGCCAGGAAATGTAAGTTAAGACTGATATTCCCCACTTGCCTCATGCTATTGTTGAGTACGTTTTGTGGAGAAAAAGCACAATGATGAGAGAGGTAAGAACACAACGTCAGTCCTAACACTGCATTTCCTGGCTTTTGTTGGTTTGTGTCACAACCCTAAAAATTCTTCTTCAATTTCCTCAAAAAGGGGGCAAATATATTTTCCTGAGTGGTGTAATATATACAAATGTAATTTATCTGTCCAGGCAGAACATTGGCTGTTGGGGAAGCAGAATCAGAATTTGACGTGATTTTCTCAGAAAAATCTCTCCTGTATTTTCCACCTGTGTTTAAGTACAGTTACTTTAGTTTGTAATTTCCATCTGATATTTAAATGACAGCTGGAGACCAAAAAATTCCCTCTCCCAGTGGAACAGTACCTTTCATTAAACACCCACTAAAGGTGTTTTTACAAATGATTTCTAGGGTTCAGTGGTGGTCTGCTTTTATTTGATTTAGAGCCACTGAGTCAGTTTCTTTTCTCCTGGCAGGTTTAAGAAGTACAGAACTTGCTTGGAAGCTGGGAGGTCAGATGGAAGGAGTGAGATCTGCTGTGTCCTTCCCAGAACAATGCTCAGGTTGGATCCAGGGGCCGTTGCAGTAAGAAATGCAGGACTTGGTTGTGTCAGAACTGAAAGACGAGGTGCTCATTCAGTGCTTGGTGTGAAAGGAAAATGCAGATTGTGTATGTTCGTAACTGCACGAGTGACAAGGGATGGTGGTTTTTATCTGACATAGGTGGATTTTTTTCTACTTCATGATTTTATCAATAGAGTTTGAAATACTTTCACATGTGCAAGTTTTGTTACATCTGTAACTCCTCGGACAGCATACGAGGCAGATACCTCCACTGGTTCTATATTAAACTTTGTTTAAATTCTACAGATTCTTTAAAAGCATCACTGTAAGCACAAATGGATGTTTTTGCACTTAGTTGTCCTATATAACAGGATCATATCAAGGATGTACAATATTTGTACAGGTTCCCACTGGGATACATTATTATTATTATTATTATTGTTGTTGTTGTTGTTGTTGTTGTTGTTATATTCACTTTAAGTAAGCATTTTGAAATGCAAAAAAATTAAATTTATTTAATGTGTATTTAAAGGTTTTTAAAGTATATACAGAGGAGAAAAAAGTTATCAGAAATATCAAAATCACATGAAGTATCTACATTATGGACATGAACATGAAATATCCAATTAAGAATTCTTGAGCCTAATATTCTCTTTACCATTGAAAATAAATATAAGTGTGCTAGTAATCTAAAACCTAAACAGTCAGATTTCCTGCTGCAGTGAGCTTCTATCCACTTTTCCCAAAAGAATGGTCTGGGAAGGAAGTGTTTATTCAATATTAAGAAGAACAGTGAAGGCAATAACTGAAATTTTATAACAACAAAAACTGTGGATATCCTAGCTCAAATTTGCAATTGATTGCACATGTTTAAATGTTAAAATATTATAATGAAGTCTCTCTGCCTCTATAGCAATTTTTATCAGATAAACAAAAGACTTGGGATCAACAGATACTCACATCTCAAAACCAGAATGATTCATTTTCTGGTCTGCACGCTCCAAGATATTTTGCATAGTGAATTGTGTCTTAATAAAGCAATAGACTGGATCCTGATAGCCTACCACACTTTAGAGATATTTGTTTCTCAGAAAAGTAACTGAATTTCATGACTTTGAACCCAAACTGGAATTGGCAGTCATGTAATACAGGTATTTAAATCTATACATGATTACCAGGTTTGTATTCAGTACATTTTTAAAACTGGTTATATACAAATATGATGGACTTTGCTTTATGTGGTGAACACTTTCTCTGCTTTAGTATGGTGCTGTTAAACATAAGAGTTTAAAAACCATATGTGAAGTCTATAATTATGGGGGTTAAGCTACAAGGATAAAACCAAAGCAGTTTGGTCATGGAGACTTTCACTGACTCCGAGCAGTTCTGCCTACATGCTCCCACCTTCGCTAGTTCCACAGGTAACATATTAAAATCCCTGGGAAGCGGCCAAGATCGGACCCCAACTAAAGCGGGCTGAAGGGGCAAAGGGGAAGAGCGTTTGCGAGCAATTCGCGATCATCGGGGAGCTCGGGGCCGAGCCCCGCCGTGCCCCGGCCCGCGGCCTCCAGGGGCCGCTGTGACACCACAAACCCCGGGCCGCGGCTGCTTGAAGGGCTCCTTCAAACAACAACCAAACATCGAACTTTGAAATCCTTTTTGTCTTCAGATGTTCCAAACCAGGATTCCAGCAAAGGAAATGAAAAAGGGAAACTAAATGAGCTTTCCCCCGCCCCCCGCCTTTCTTTCTCTCTGGCTTCTATTTGTAATACTTTATTTCTACAACAAGCAGAAACCACTAGAAAGGCAGAAAACAAAAATATGAATTTTTCCTTCCTTTTTCACTGTAAATCTCTGTAAAAACAATGAAAAAATTCTGGACTATATTAGATGGCCTGTTTCTTGTTTCTTCTTTTTCTTTTTTTCTTTTTCTCTTTTATTTTTCCTCTTTCCCCCCCTCCCTTTCAGTTATATTTGCTGAGATGTTTGCATTTTAACTTTGCAGGAAGAGGAAAAGAGGAAATAATGTTTTGTAGAAATTTTCAGTAATTACCAAGTGGACTAAACTAGAGGTAGCAACTGATGGCATGAAATGGTTATGTTTTATGTCAAAATACACTCAAACAGGAGAGAAAGGTGTACTGTATTTGGTGTTAAGAAGCTGCATCTATCAGACACGATAGCCTTCTAAAGAAGAAAAAGGATAAGTAATAGTCGAAAGAAAAATGGCATTTTCTATTTGATAAAGATTTAGTTATAAGTCTCCATCAAACATTATCTTACATTCTGGAAACAAATAATAAATTATATAAAAGAATATAGTTGATGCATACATTTAATTAGGGTTTATTTACCATGGGCTATATAAACACTTTTGTTTCTATAAGGGGAAGGATTTGTATCTGTGAGTTTTGCCTTGAACATTTCAACTTAAAAACAAATGTTTTAAGAAAAGACACTAACATAAAACAGCCCAGTGTTGGCTTTGTGTCTTTGTAAATGTCTGTGGCGGTTTCTCCTTGTCTGAGGGAAAGAGCCATTCATTAAATTAAAAGTGAACCAGTTAAACTGGACCTTTCATTGAAGAAAGTCTCCCAGTGATCCGTGCTTTATTTGGCGGATTGTCTTACAACACAAATAAACCAAGGGGGTTTTTATCTTGGGATCTAAAAATACTAGAAAGAAAGGAAATCCAAGCAAGGCAGAAAATACTAGGAAATAATTTCCCATTAAACAGACCCTCTGCCTCCATATATCTCAAATCATGAAAGTACACAAGAGAGAAGGGCTCATATTCCTTTTTCTCTCAGGTTAAAAGCCAGTGACAGAGGAAATCGAATTCAAAGGTACCATCAATGTTTGCAGTGTTCAAAAATAGATAGGAAAGAAATATACACTGCAAATCTATCACGGCTCTTTGCTGGCAGCTAACTGCTAAATGCAGATGATGTTGCCTCTGAAAACCATTGAAATAGGATCCTGTGTGCATAAATGTTGTGTAAAATACATAGATATTTGGGGCAGATTTGAAATAATTTTTATTTTCTGAACAAAATTCTCAGGCATTTATTTAGATATCTGTTTTGGCCGACTTAAATACATACTTCACATTCTCTTTTTTTCCTTCAAATCTTATGCATAGCTTTACAAGCCCTGTTTAGGAACATAGTGTGATAATCAGCAACAAAGAAATCAGGGCAGTTTGGAAGAACAATTATAGTAAATGATGGAAGACAGTTTAAGAAATATTTTTTCCTTTTTTTTTATTCTGCTGCAATTGAAATCTTGGTGGTTTTATCTATATTTTCGTATTTTTGTAAGACATTTGCAGGGAGAATTTTCAAAAATAGACTTTTTTATAATTGTGTACTTAATGAAAAATGGACAGAGTAATGGATTCTGAGATACAGAACTGAAATTCAGAATAAAATGGAGTCTTATACACTGAAATTGCATGAATGCACAGCTGATTAAATTTTGGAAGGCTGTTAGTGGTTTGATGTAATTTTTATTTTTGGATGGTGAAACTCAGATGCTCTAAAGGAGTCTGAAGATGTTCTGAAAGGTCTCTTGGTGCTCATCCTGATGAGCACCCAAAGAAACCAATTCCCTCTGCATGTTGTTTACAGGCACTTATATTTATGTAGGTACACAAATTTTATCTTCTGTGAACACTAAAAATAGCTTTGCCTTTATATTTGTTTGTCAGCAGCATCCACACATACATATAGGGCATCTCATAAAATTTGTTTTGCATCCACAATGAGCCCCTAATTAATTCTACATATAATTCCATAACACTTATTATTAATAAGTATTAAAACAATAAAATAAAAAAAGAGCCATTCTCAGCATTATGACTCTGACCTAGCAGGTCTAGGATGAAACGATGTACTGAGATGATAAATACTTTTTTTGTTTTCATGAGATAAAGATGAAACAAAGCTAAATAAAAGGAAACAAATTGTCACCAGGCTGCACTTTTGATAGGCAGATCACTTTTCTGTTCATGTGATTTTTTGTTTAGTGACATAGGCACGACTGTGCTGATAGTGTAAAAAATACTTGCCAGTAACTGTGCTCACTTTTGAGAGTAGTGTGGCCAGGTTTTTAAAAAATGGATATCTGCAAATATTCATAAGCACTTGATTTCATAAGCACTTTTTAGATTGAAAGTACTTGCAAGTTTAACCCCTGGTAGTTTCATGGCCCTCCCTCTTCGGCAGTGCAGAGGGAACCAGCCAGGCCTGCTGCCAGGCTTGGGAGAGGGAGCCTGGTGAGGTCTGTGTGTGAAAAGTTCATGATAAAAGCACAGACAGGGAAGAGGCAAAAGATCTGTTCTCTTTTCCTCCCCAGGAATCTGCTGGAAATCTGTGGTGTGCAATGCTGGGAGCAACTGTGTGAATTTTTGTGTCTCTGTAGGTCTTCAGTGAGTGAAAGGGGTGTGGAGCTCTGCAGCTTCTGCCCACTGCTTCTGCTCAGCCATCGTGGGAGTTGCTGCTTCCTCAGAGTTCCCTCCTGAGAAGGTACTGTAGCCACTCTGGACAGGATTATATATGATACATTCTGTCACTCACTGCTAAAACCCAGCTCCTTCTAGGATAAAAAGGAGTAGCTCTGAACTGCAAGAATATGCAATAACTTGTGTCCTGACCCTTTCCCTTCTATGGTACTTGCAAGGCAATTCAATGCAAAAAGTAGCAATGAAGGGCAAAAAGATAAACTGATGGTTTACCTTGAACATTCTGGTCCAGTAGAAGCTGGAAAGTAAACTAATACTAGTGAGGCCTGATTAAAAAGGTTTTAGTTTGTCTGATGCCAAAACAAAGTTTGTTTCTGATTGCCATCTGATGTTAGGGGAGCACATTTTCTGAAGGCTTCACTTCTCACCTGGGCAAATAAATAAGGATTCAAAATATTTTCTCCATCCAGGACACATCAGATGGGTTTAACTCATTCCAAAAATCTGTCTAGTCACCCTAAAAGGCAGATTAGCCATTCTGAAAACCTAATAAAATAAACAGAATGGAGCACAGTGAGAGTGTGTTTACTTGTGCCAAAAAAGCACATGAGGGCCATCCATGCTGGACTGCCAAGGGCTCCTTTTTTCAAGTGGTGATCATTTGTAATCTGTGCCCTATAACTGTCAATGTGGGCTACCATATTTCTGATTTGTCCTGAAATGTTGTTTATAAATGGAAAGGAACTTTGCGCTCTGCCTGTTTGCCCAGGATTTCCTGACATTCAACAGCCTTTCTGGAATTGTAGTTTTGCTGCAGTTGCTGAATATTCACAGGTATGGGAGAAGCAGTGGCTGTATTGCACTCCCATGTAGGATATCTCACACTGCACAGGGATCTGAGCCGGCACCGTGAGCCTTTGGATGGTGGAGCACACTTGGATTGCTTGCTGAGTCACTCTGCACATGAGATCACGCTGCTGTCTAGAAGCCCTTTCTGTCCAACAGTCCATACTGAGAATGGTTTACAGCAGCAGTAAGAGAAAATTTCCAAATGCTTTGCACACTTGAACTTCAGACAGTTTCTCATCCTCATTAAAGCTGGTGAGTGGGAGTGCACCAATCCTCTTCTGGCATATGAGTGTTACTCTGACTGATACAGATGAGAGGGGTTTGGTGTAGCTTAATAGTTGTGCTTTGAAGAAATGTTTGGCTTATACAGTTAAAAAGAAAAAATTGTTTTGGGTTGTAAAGGCCTAAAGGGCATAATCTGCACTATCTGATCCATTTGCCTTATGAGCTACTACACTGAAGCACAAAACAGCCACTTGATTTCTTAAGCACCTGAAGAGGAGGAGAGACAAGGGCTGGAGGAGAGGGGAGCAAACACTCCCTGGCCAAAGCTTTCACCACAGAAGTTTCATTGTTTTAATTTAGAAATGGTCATACACANGAAACCATATGGAGCATGGAGGTGCTATAGATTAATATGAGAATTCCCACTTTTTTTTTTTTTTTTTTTTTTCCCCAGCATTTCCATTAGCACATTTAAATCACAGTTGTTGGAAAACTTGTACAGGTAAAAATATACTTTCCATAAACTCTTGGAGAACACTGAAAGAAGAAAAATAAGTAACAAAACCCTTTTTCCTGATTCCCCGCCACCCCTCTTCAGCAAAGTCACCTAAAAATGAGGGGATTAACTATTACCAGTCAATAGGAGGCACTTTTGAAAGAGGAAGCATTGCTATCCAGATTTAAGGGAAATGAAGCGTTTATTGGAACAAAAATATACTCTTTGTTCACGTTACTTCATTGAATTGTGTATTCTCTTCTAAAAGCATGAAAAGCAATTGAAGAAAATGTTTCATGCCCCTCTTTCTTTTACCACTCATCTTTTGTCTTCCTGTTTTACCTCCTTTTCTGTGTCCACCTTTCTCATTAAATTACTAGCCAATGCTTTGCTAATTAATGCCAGCTTAATTTAATGTTTAATGGCGCTCTGCCTGTGTAGGGAGTTTGATTTCTTTTTGTGATTCTGGCCTGACCATTGAGATTAGCAGCATCTGTACTGCAAAGCTGCAGAGTCCCTTGAGGTACTGAGCAATACTTTTTTTTTTTTCCCCATTTTTTTCTTTCCACAAAATTAAAGTGACTGGCATGAAGGGTTTGTAGGAAGTATCTTTTCATAAAGTGACTGCAAATGCTTTGCAGCTCTCTTAATCAGCTGATATTTTCTCACTTTCTTGTAGATTATTAAAGACGATGGAGTTAAGTACAATATTATTGTAATACAGCTGCAAATTGATCTGGGAAAACTATTTTTAAGAAAAATGTTGACAATTTTGTCAAATCTATCAATATTCTACAAGCATTTATATAATTATACCTGTCATTGGAAAGCACTAACAAATATTGCATATGAATATATTTCAAGCTGTAAGTTGTTTACAGTTTTCAGAGGTTTTTCTTAAGTATTCAAATTTTTTATGCCACTGGCCATCAAGATCACATGATGCTCTTTCTGTTCCATTTTGGTTACATAGCTCAGAACAAAGGAGTAGTGTCTGACAAGTTTTAAACGTCACTGCTGAAAGAGTTGGCTTTACCAGACCTGTCCAGAGAAGTTGGGCTCTGGTGAGCTGGTGTGTGAGGCAACCAGGTAACTGCAAAGCAAATCCACACAGGCTCATGGTGGCTAAGAAGAGCAGTGGTGCAGGCCTTGCTTGGCACATAAACATGCACTCACTGGTGTGTTAGACTTCAGGGTTTGTTGTTTCCAATCATATTAGCTCTTTTGTGTATTTGTTTTTCTAGTGGGACTGGAAAAGAAGTGTCACTTTCAGATGTGTGAGGAACTTGTCCATCATAGTCTCAATGACTTTATGACTCCTCCTGCAATGGCAATTAAGTTTATCCTCTGGCACCATCCTGCATCATTTGGATGAATACAGAAAATTAAGGAGCATCCTCATAGTTTACCTGTGAGATTACGCATTGAAGCAGAAAACTTATTTAGGACCCAGTTGAATTTTGAGGCTTGTTTTCATTTCAGAGGAAAGACTTGCAACATGATTGTGTCTTTTTGCATGGTAAAATGCAGGAGTAGGATGCAGATTAGATGTTTAAGAGAAGCTAAGAAAATACACGTACTTTCAGACACATATATGCCTCATGACTTTCACCCATTGCTTCATACAACCACTATTTACATTTGGAGCTAGTGGTTTCTTAAACACTCAGAGCCCACAATTGAGCCCAGATTTCCAAAAGTGCTTGGCACCCAGCAGTTCTCACTGAGACATTTTTATGGCCAGATAATCAAAATTGCTCAGCATGGTGGAAGCTAGGGAGTTTTGAAAATCTAGCCACTTACTTTAATGCTCAAATGGAGGCTGGGTTCTTCAGGAAAGCTGGTTCATATATTACAGTTCCAATGACTCTGTATTAATCCTGTAAGCACTTTTTTTCTCTTATGGACATACAGTCTATCATATATGTGCCCCCTAAAGACTTTTCCACTCATTCTTCCATATAAATTGTAATTACATTAGTTTCATTGAATTTCAGAAGTGTTGGTACCATACGAATGAAGCAAAAGTTCAAATGAAAATCAGATCCAGTAATTACAGGATTTTTCTACAAGCATTTTTCTTTTCAGGCTTGACTTGGAAATGAAATAAAGACAAGAGACGCCCATTTCCAGGCTAGGAAGCAAACAAAACCAAATTGTAGAGGGTGAGAGTTGCTTAGCTGAGCTGCTTTTTATAAAGCACTTTGACAGCTGAAAAGAAAAACACTGAGGTAACTTGTAAAGTGAATAACTTCAGCTATTACATTTGCAATTTTCCGCTCAGCGTTCCCTGTCCTACTGCGCAGAGAAACTTGGTAGGACATAATACCCCAGCAATAATAGTCCGCTTTGACTCTGCAGACATTAACTAGCTCACCTCACACCCCTTCAAGGTAAGGAAATGGTGTGATTGCCACCTTGCCTCTGGCACAGCAAACACTCTAGTTAAAGTTGAGGTTTGCCAAGAGAACTGCTGGCTGTGTTGTTCCTCTCTCATTTCTCCTCACAGTTGCAGAACCACCTCAGTGCCCCAAGAGATGTACTTTCTCTGCATCTTTCCACACACCTGATCCTTATTAACAAATGTGCTGTTCTGTTTGTGACAATAAAGGATTATTATGGATATTTTGTGATGGTTGAGGTATTTCACAGCTGCCCACAAAAGGTTTGTTTTACTCAGGTATTTGTTAGACATGAAGGGCAATTCCTGTACTTTGTAGAGTTTCAAAAAAGTTCAATTAATAACAGTCTCCGTGCCCCATAAAGTCATTTGGAAGAAGGCTTAGGGAGGGTCAGAATGTCTCCTGTGCTCCAGGAGGGGCACCTGGATGCAGAGTCAGCAGAAGCCATGACTGAGACAAAGAAAAGTGAGGGATTTTGTGGGACCTGTGTCATGTGAACCTCCTTGTTTCTCACACTGGCTGCTAGAAGTTCACCATCCCTGTAGGAGCTGACCTGGCACCTGGGAGTGTTGTAGCACTCAGTCTCAGTTTCTGAGGGATCCAATCTCTGTGAGTGAAGGGAAGCATTGCAAGGCTGGGGGTTCCAGGCGAGGACTGGTTCTCTCTCCACATGCTGCCCAGTGTGGAGGTGTATTTTCAGTAGCAGTATTCTCATACCAGAAGAATGCCTTAAATTGCATCCTCTGAGTTAAAAACAGCTTCCAGTGCATTCACCTGCAGGCTTTGTTCTACACAACACCTGTTGAACACCAAGGCTCCTCGCTACCTCCCATCTGGAAACTGACCCTTTTTTTGCTGAAGGTTGAGCAGAGCCCTTTTCAAGGGCACCCAGGTCATTTTCCCCAGGATCCATATACTGTTCCCATGAGCAACACACGAGTTTGAGTCTCATTAAAAGTCAATAGATGGAAGCTCATTTCTTTGAATATAATCAGGTACCTGTCTCTTACTGATTTGAGTAGAGATGGATATATAAATATGTTTAATATATTGGACTATGGCATGTCTGTATTAATAGTGAGGTTTTAACTGTCCCCTCAGAGCCAATTTTCCTTGCTATATGCACTCTATGCCTCAGCTTGGCCACCAGCTCTGCCCTTACGGAGCCTGAAATTCACTGTGGAACTTCAGTTTACAGGGTTTGGTTAACATTTTCCTGGGAAAGCACTGACCTTGGGATTATCCCACTTCTCTCTATTCTTACCCCATGAAACATATTTGTCTACTCTCCTCTCTCAGCTGCTTGTGAACAGTAAACTCAGGGTACAGGCCGGGGAGAGGTGAGTTGTTTGCAAACCTATATCCAAAAGGACTTCATTTAGCTAGTGGTAACCAATAATGTAAGTAACCATAGGGAAGAGATAGGTAAGAAGTGGAGTGGCTTGTGTGGTGTGGGCTGATGAATTCAAAAGGAATTTTTTTTTAATTACCTTGCTGCCTTTGAAAATATGTGCGTAAATCTTTCCTTCAGACAAAGGGAACTTAAGCTTTCAGACAAAGAGATCTCTGACTCACTCGAGGCGTTATGACACCAACTGCTTGCAAGTTCATTCTGCTGCTGGATCTGCTTCCTTAAATGTCTTGTTAAGGAACCCTTGCCAAAAATTGTATTTAAGGCTGGCTTAACATGGTGGTAAATGAACTCTTTCATCCGCTTTCATCCAGCAACAAGTGATAGCTTAAAAGAAGGGTACTGAAAAGGGCACTGAAAAGTGCTATGTCTGTACACTTACTTCTAATAGCATTACTGGTACTGGCTGGCATTAAAATATATTAGAATCCTTTGTGCTGTTTGCTATGGGAGGCCCAGAAAACCAGTATTCATGTCTGCATAATTTGTGACAGCGTCTAATGTTCTGAATAACAGGGATGATAGTAGTCTACAGGTCTCCATCCCTCCCTCTGTACATAAAAAACCCCTAAACCAAAAAATGTTGTTTATTTGACAGGTAAACACACTGATGACTGGCAACTGCTGTCATTAAAAGACCTAAAACAGTGGCTACTTCTTTGCGGGGTCATTAAAAATCCACTGGCAACTGCATGCAGATTAAAATTACAGCTTGAGCTTTTGCTCTTGTTCTCTGCCTCCTTTTGCCCTTATAATTTCCACAGGAGAATTACTCACTGTCTTATCTAAGATGTTTAATTCCCTAGTAGGGTAGAGCACAGGCAACAGCTCCTGGTGGAAAAAGTAGTGCAGTGACATTGTCCACCTTAATGCATTTATTTCCAGCTCCTCTTGCACTGTTGTTCTGTTTTCTGACATCTTTTTCTACTACTAGAAGAAGACAAAGTTAGGTTACAAGATTGCAGCTGAAGCCCCAAGCTCAGATCTTTCAGTGTATAACTTTCATGTAATTTCAGTCAAGAATCTGTCTTGTGTATAGTTTCATGCAGTGTTCAGCCTGCAAACTGGATGATTTAATTGCCCTGCAGGGTATGCAAACCAAATAAAATTAAGTCCACGTGAGCTACTGTCATCTCTTTTGGCTTGACAAGAAAAAGTGATGTTAGTTCTGCATCTGCCTTTAGTGTTATTAAATCTTTCAGTACTTTGGGTGTGTCATACTTTGGAATTTCATTAAAACCTTATCATTAACTAAAAGGTCACATTGCTGGTCTTGATCATGGTAGAGAAGAGCCTGAAAGTGTATTCCCTAAGTATGGTAATGGCTGAAAAAAGAGAAGATGGATAAAAATAGTCCCCACTTTGTTCTTTTGGAATCCAAAAGTACTCCTTGTTCTTCATTTATTTTTCTCTTTGTTTTTAAGATCCTGTGACTGGCTTTCAAAATCATGCAATTGTGAAATTACATACAAGTTTTGCAGATATGGGAAGGGGCAGTTCTAAATTCTGTGGATGCTTAAATTTGAGTAGACTCAAGCTGGGGAGCTCCTGAGTTAGTGATGGAAAGTGCCATATTGACTCAAAGGTTCACTCTGGGAGAAGATTTGTGCTATGGAGAATGTAGATATTTCTTGGCATTTGAGGCAGTGTGTGTAAACCAGAGTAGCCATGCCTGTAAGATTGCATCACTGCAGGTATTCCCTTTCTGCTGGGCATCACTGGGGATGCCTTGGATTTGGTAATTCACAGAAGAAAAGACTGTCTTTGCTCTCTGTGCCACGCTGTTTACAAGCCCAGAATCAACCCTTGTAAAACAAGTCCTTTCTCCTATGGTGCAAACACACCAGGGTCTTCTTCTGCCTCCCTTTCCAAGTAACATCCCAGGCCACACTGCTCTGGCAGAGCCTGCCTAAGCCTTTTGTTTCAGCAAAATGCACACCTGCCAAAGACAACATGAGGCTTTACCAGCCAGTGTTTCTTCAAACAGTGCTCCTGCCCTCCCACATCCTAGCCAAAGAATGCTTGTGTGTTGCTGCCAATTTCTGCCAACGGATACAAGCAGTGGGGAATACAGGAACTGCCACTAAGTCTCCAGAAGAACAAGGCTTGATGTATTTTGGCCAAAAAGAAATCCATAATCCATAAGAAACAAAGATTGCATTTCATGGAAATCAGTTTAATGGGAATGGAATGGCAGAGAGATGTAATTCATATTCAATGGGATGTATATAAAGTAAGCCAAAACAGTTTCTTAGCAGAAGGCAGGTCTATGATCTTAGTCCCATTAGGATACCTCTGGAATGTTGCCTGTTTCTGTAGTGGGGTTGCAGTGGATTTTCGTGAGACCGACACCAGCATCTGGCTCACAGGAGCAGCTCATCTGACCTGATCCACTGGTAGCTGAGGTTGCTGTGTACCTCACTGGGAGCATGTCTAGATTTTCAGATAGTGTATTTCCAACCACAGTGTCTTTTCCAAACTCTCTGTTTCTGAGGGCAATCAGCATCTGCTTTAAGGGTATTTAATGACTCTTCAAATGGGAACAGTCCACTGGCAAGGCAACAATATCTTACAAGAAATAACAGATCTGTGGAAGAGTATGAAAGATTTTCTTGTTCTGTAGCTTGGAAATTTCTTCACTGCTCAGGATTCTCTGGGTGGAAATAACATCCAATATAATTGTTACTTTCTCTTTGTTCCCTGAGAGTATGGATTGTGGTGTGTCTCTTGAACTTGAGCTTTTTTTCTATTTAAGAATATTCTTTCTATTACAGCTTCTATATTCAGTAAATGGGCATAAGCAGAAGAACACCCATGATTTAAAATGCTTGGTGAAGGAATAATAACTATGTGGTTGTTTTATTGTGTCCTACTCATTTTTCAAACTACTACATAATCCTTAGTGGAAACTCCAAATTAATTTGTTTGATTAATTAATAGGTTGGCTCCTTAGCAGGTATGATTTGTTGTTAATGGAGCTATAATAAGGCTATGTTGATTTGTACCGTGGATCCAACTCTTTGAAGCAAAGAACTATAAAGTATTGAGTATTCTCTGTGGGTGTGCAGAATTAAATACTCTCCATAGGGTGTGTGTGTGTATACATATGTTAGAATTTATGTTTTTGGGCCCTAACTTTCTTTGTGGTGTTTTATAAAGAGAAGGTCTGGGAAATTCCCTTCTTACCTCACCTCTAAATGCTCAGCAGTTCTTTCTGAGGTTTATATTATATTGTGCTGGGAACAAATTGACCAGGTTTGTCTTTTTTTTAATTTCTTTTTTTTCCCCCTAAATGGTTCAAAAATATCATTTTAGGTTTCTCATTGTCAAGGTTTTATTTCAGCCACCAGAGACAACAGGCAGATTTAATAACAAAGACGTTCAGCCCCCTTGGCCATAATGTTCCTGGGCTTCAGAGTAATTTAAAGCAGTCTGGGTCTACAGTTTGAAAACTTGAATTTAAGGATCTAATACAAAACAGGTAATAAGCAAAAGGCACAGAACTGTACTTTATTCTTCACAGCACAATGACCTTGGTTGACCTTTACATCCTTTATATTGCCCAGTGGAGGGTTTGATAAACTGAATGGCAGAGAGAGGGTTGTGGTACAGAAGTTCCTGTATGTTGGATGAGAAGTTCCTGTAGTTTTTAACATCTATACAGGGTATCTACATTTACGAAGAGTCAACAGCACTCCAATTTTGGAGTTCTCCTTGGTCTCCAAATTGGTAGAGATCTTAAAAATTATTTTTGTAGCTAAACTGAAAGCCACTTGAACTAGGCTTTGACAGTTACTGGTTTCAATGACCACGAGAAGGGGATAGGAGATGAAGCTGTTTGTTCTTAGAAAAGACACTCTGGTGTTGGTATAATCAGCAGAACACTTGGTCTTCCCTTCCCCCTGCATCAGGAACACTGTTCCATTGCACAGCTTTTATATAGAGCACAAGGACCAATAAATAACAACGGAGCCTATAAATAAATACAGCTGTGAGCCGACAAAGGCTTCTGACAAATGATGTTTATTGAATTTCTCACGTGTGGTCCAGTTTGAATCCAACCGTGGGGCTTGCCATGTTTTTCAAAGTGTATTTTGTGCCCAAGTTTGGGATTGTCCGCTGTTGGACTAAGGAGATCTCTGGCTGTGGAAAGGAAAGGAATGGGTGAAAACAAGAGGTTTTTTCAGTGAAGCTAGGCTCAAGGCATTGACTTTAGACAAATCAACCCAAGATCTGCTGATTGTTTACATGAGAGTTTGTGAGCAAAAACAATGTCACTGCAAAGTGCTGGCTCAGATAATACACACCTCCCCTCAACAATTCTACCTGATGTCATTGTCCTAGAAATGCAGTAATCTATACCTAGATTTAAGTCCATTTTATGGTAGCCTTCAGAAATGGTAGTCAGGTACGTATGTAGATGTGGGGTATTATGGGAGGTGTTGTATGGGACAAGAGAACAGAAAGCCCCAATCCCAAACAGCTTGAAGTCTCCCACTTGAGCAGAAGTTCCAGATCTGCTGGGTGCATGGAGTTCACTGGATCTCACCCATAGCCACCATGGGAGCTCTAGTCAGGTAAATTGACAAAGCATTAATTACTTCTAAGGAGAGCTAATGAGGCAATAAACCACAAGGGTGAAACTCAAATGGTTTATGGTACCATTAGTAGACTGAAATGGAATTATAATTAGAGCAGGGCAAACGATTCATAGTCCACAATTTATCCAATGGATTTAGTGCTTGTTTCTATTCATGAATTATGCACAAGTAGGCATATTTTAGGAATGTATTCATTGTTTTCAATTGCTCAGCAACTGCTTTATATGGAGAGATTTCTGCCAATATGAGTAGCCTTGTACAGTTTGCATCTGGTTTCTCTTTGCTTGGGGGATTTGTGTATGTATTTGTGCTCTGTAGTGGGTCACTGAAATACTACGGTGTTTCTACTTCCTGGAATGTTATAGAAAAACATGTTAATTGTACTGGGATATGTAGCAGTTACCTAAATTTGCAGGAAAACTCTTTTTTGATCTTCAGAGATGACGTTTTTTTTGCTTGAGGAACAGTCCTTCTGTAAATAGCTCAGCAGTAGGGCAAGACTTGCTCAATCCCCTAAAATGAATAAAATTTGTGTGTCCAAATAAAAATGTGGTTCAGAAATAATAAAACATGCTCAGGAAAGCTTCATTCCACTGCTTAGATCTTGACTTAAGTGCAGAATAATTCAAACATTTGTTGAGTGACAGTCTTATCTCGGGCTTTGAGGTGGTGTGGGGTTGAGCTCATAAAATTCCTCTTGGAGCTCTTCCAGTTTGCATAAAGTACTTGTACAATATAAGGGATGATCCTCTGTTGTGGGATATCTTTCCTGTCTGCTCTTATTCACTTGGATTTATACAGGAAAACAATGTTGCTGAGAGGGCTCTAAAGTTTGGAAATGACTGTGTACACTCTCAGATGCTCCTCGTCCTTGCATGGTGTGTTTGTGTCTCCACCTGGCTGTGCACGTACTAGTGTGTCACAGACTCTATTGGTGACATCCAACTTCCTCACAGACCAAAAAATATGGGGGTACTTAGGAGTGTCCTGTCCACTAGCCAGTGAGATGTTCTGGTGTGTTGGACTCTCAGTCAAAATGTCTTGGGGGCCAATCTGTCTTTCTGTTACACAGCCCTGTTCTCTTCTGTGAAGAACCTATTCAGAAGAGACTGAATTAAGCCACAAACCTTCATCTTCTCACATTGCTGTATCCTCTAGCCGGGCGATCAAGCGTTTGGTTCTTCTCTCAGGTGATTGACAAGCTTAGTTTCTTGGAGTGGGGATGCTCTGTGCTGCCCCGTGGTCGCCTGTCTCCATGTTTGTCTTCCTGAATAAATCACACACTCTCCTTTTTCTATGACATGTTTAGTTCCATGATTTAAGAGCATCAACATATAGCTCTTGTTTGCTCTTACATTAGTTAATATCTTACCATGAATTATCCATGAATGGGCTAATTAGGCATTAACCATATATTATACATCAACCAAAGAATCAGAACTTTCACAGACATCCATGTACTTAGTAACTTCTTGGAATATCCCTGGGCTAGGGATGTCTGCATGTATTAGGGAAGTTCTTGCAAATCATGGCCTACAGGGTATTTGCAGCATAGCTCAAAAATCAAAACAAGTCATACATGGAACAAATGCCTTGTAGAGAAAAAGGTCAGGATCCCAAATGATTCAAATGGTGAAATATGGATCAGGAATTTGGTGACAATTTATCCTTTCAGAGATCACAATATTATTGGAACTGATTTTTAGTTTTCATGTAACACTTTGAATTAAGCTCACATAGAATGAAATGGAAATAGAAAAACTGCCCATGTCCTGTGAGATTGTATTGTGAATTCTAATATTATGACTATTAGAACAGAGATAGAGAGACTTTGTCACAGCTTGCATTTATACTCTGGGTACCTGTACCAGTCCCTGAGCTAATCATGCACTGCAACAGGTCCCTGTTGACACTATTCTGCCATGGTAGGTTAAGACTTCTGTTAGTGCAGTGATGATGAAAATCATCAGTGTAGAGGAGAAATGAGCAGAAACTCAAGGAAAAAGTCCTGGAGGTAGCCAACATAGAGATTGAGGCAAATACCACAGAACCAGGATTAGCTGATGCTGATGCCAGAAGTGTTCAGTAACATCAGCAGTCATTCTCTGGTGTTCTTAAGTGAACTGTGTCAGACTAATTCAGGTGCTGTTGCCTGGCCATAGCGAGCCTGGCTGGTTCTGTCTGCCTTTTGCTGTCTCTCCAAGAACTCATCAGCACCTCTTCAGTCTGCCCCGCTCCTGAAACATTTTCTCAGGTAGCTGATACCTGCTGGGCCTCAGAATGACATTATAAAATCCAGTCTGTAGTACTGCTCCTGAGGCACTAAGCTTTCTACTGTCCAACTCCCCATCAACACTGTTGTATGGTCTGTCCCCACTTTGAACTTTCTGTACCTTACTTTGTACATGACCCAGCAAAACCCAGCTCCAACTCTGAGTCACTGTGCAGTAAAATAACAAAGTTGTCGTTTAGATGTTTGAATTAAAAAGATTGTGGAGCCTGTTTCTACCAAATTACTTTCCTATCAAATATTAATAAGCTTGGCTGGTTGGGGGTTTCTTTCAAAAGAAAAATCCAAGAGACATAAATCTACATTAAAGACTAAGTGCCCATCAAATGGAACTTCATGCACATTTGCTGTGGTTTTTCGCTTTCTTTTTACTCAAGTGTTAGAGAGGAAAGCCAGTAAACCCCACAAAATTGTTATTTTCTCTCTTCCATCTTTTAGCCCCAAAACTGTAGTTTGAATGCTGCTGCTTTCCATAGCATGTGTTTCTGAGTGTCTGCCTGAAGCACAGATGACATGATACATGATGAAAGCCAAAGGGTTAATCTTCTAGGGACTCAAGACTAATGGCCCAGTAATGCTCACCCAAGAGGGAATTGTTGTGGCTGTTTCAGATCTCAGTTCTAGTCACTTTATAATAATTTGGAGATTTCCACTGGAGCTTAGGTAGTAGTAGGAGCAGCTTTTAATAAGAGACAGCAGTGCTTGAGGTTGATGTCTTGTACCTTGGATCAAAACCTTGCTCCTACCTCTCCTTTATCTGCTACTGAAATCTCTTTTTGCAGGTCTATATGTGGCAGAAATTCGGAAGACACTCCAATCTCTCTCAGTGGGGCCTTAAATTTTCATTAAAGCTGCTCTTTGCAGCTCTCCTCTGCCATGATTGTTATATAGGTACAAGAAAGTGCACATTACTTTTGGGAGCATCCATATATGTGATACAGAGAGTTTCTGTATACCTGTGTATGTACATAGATATATATAGATGCATATATGCATTTACATGCATTTAGACAAGTCATGGAAAGCATGTTTCTATCCATGATTTTTGATCACAGAGGTGTGTGCACAGGGGAGTCTGTGCAGATCTGCATGTGTCATGGAGATAAACACTGCATGTATTGGATTCCTTGCTCTGATTTTTGTTGCTGTGGGAGTTCTGACTTGTATCAAATCCTGTTGTGCAAATGGTTTGGATTTGGGGACTCCTCCCCTTACTAATGTGCTTTACCAATCTCTCTCTTATTGAAAGAAAGAAGAAGAAAGATGGAAGGCAGGAGAGAGAGCAGCATAAAGGTCAGCCAGCATTGCAGCCCGATGCAGAGATTTATAACCCTCCAAATTCTCCCTCTCTCTGGCAGCATGTCTTTACAGACTCACATTATCTCTATTAATACCAGCCACAAGGTCATTACTCAGGCACTGAGCCTTCCTCCAGCATAAATATTTATACAAGGCTGACCTGCGGCTGCTGTGTTTGCCTTTTATTTGATTTCTGCCGCCTTTTGTGTCTGTCAGTAATGTCTTTAGCTGCTCTGGCTGGGATGGGGAGCTCAGAGGAGCCAGGGAGGGGTTAGGAAGGGAGTGAAAGAGAAGGGGGGGAAGGGAGAGCAAGAGGGGAGGGATGGATGGGAGGTTGACATTTCATATGATCCCCATGGATGGTGACAATAAACCCTTATTTCACACCAGCTGAAATTTTTTAAGAAGTGAGTATTTTGCAATGACATTACAAATGTAGTGAAAATTTCCTTTTATCTACTCAAGAAGATAGGAGTGCAAGAATGTTTTGTGTATGAAGTGTTGCTTTTGCTGGAGATGAATGGGATTTTAGAGATCTATTCCAGAGAATAAGCTAAGGATAGTTTGCACATAAGCCTGCATGAGTGAATACATAAAATGCTATCTCACAAATTTCTGTCAGCCATGAGTTCATGGATGTGTATCTCTACTTGTCCTAACACACTAACACTGCTCTGAACCATGTTTTTAGTTTCTGTCAGAGTCAGGTGCAGATACCTGTCTGGCAGAAAGGAAGATGAGGTTGCTGTGCTTCTTTGGGAAACATGCCCCAAGGAGCAAGGGCAGCCTTGGTGTCCGTGTTGCAGTCCTGTCCTCTAGCAGAGCTTTATCTGCCAGTGGTCAGAGATGTATGAGGAGCTTGGGAACACGAATGGAAAACTGAGACAAGTGTGGGGCATGCCAGTGATTGGTTGAAGTTTTCTAGTGCGATAAAAACACAGAAGCTGAAGGGAAGAATCATGAGTTTAACCACGTGCTAAAATTTGTAATGGCCCAACCTGTCTTAATTCCACAAGGACTGGATATTTAGTGGCACTTATAACTGCTGATACATCCCTGTCCCTGCAAAGCTGAGGGCACTCAGTGCAGTAGCAGTGAAGATCCCCACACTAAAAGAGGGAGGTTTAGTGTAGTAAAGGATTAGCACTACCTTAGCATTTGCACTTCTGAATCATTTTAAGCCTGGTAATTTTACTTAATTAGTTTTGCTTTTCTCTGTTTCACTCAGGTCTTTGATCCTGCTGAAGGCAGGCTATAGGTTGGAACTAGTGCAGCAAATGGGGCAGTCCATTGTAATGGGCCTTTTCTTATTGTTGAATAAGCACTGTTCAGTATTTGCACAGGATTCTCCTAATACCCTGAAAAATATCAGTAAAAAATAAAGTAAAATTAGGCTAACTTGAATATGGCTTTCAGATATGTTTTCTCTACTTTCTGGATGATTCCTTAATTTTCTCTTCCTCCTTTTTAGAGTTTGAGAAACTTAACTTTTTCCTGCCTTCAGGTTGCAAATGCTATCTGTGCTATGATGTCAGTGCTGATTTGAGAGTTTCAGTGCAGTGGGAGAGTGAGGATCCTCCTTAAACTAACATACTACCTTTTGTCATTACTTTAAGCAAGGATTTTGGAGCTTGTGTCCCAAACAAACATCCCCCTGTGTGGTCTTGGTCTTCCAGCCTGACTGAGTTGACTGAACTAATCACCTCAATGTATTTCTGAGAAATTCTTAGGTTTTACTGTGCGCATCTGCCTACAGCCCTTTCCTGAATACAAAGGTCTTCAAAGCCTTTCAACTGTATTGTCAGTGCTGTGGCTTATTTCAAGAATCTCTTCCTTTCCTTACGCCACCTGAGGATATTTTTCCTCCATAATAGTGGCTCTGTAATACTGCATTTGCATGGGACCAAAGCTACCTTTTTTCTGTGAGTAGGTTAAAATTTTAAAGTTAAAGCCCAAGAAACAACAACAAAAAATATACACCCCTAAAAAAAA
>VXBB01017787.1:392186-422728 GCA_013399915.1 Illadopsis cleaveri | reverse complement strand
AAAAAAAGAATCTGGTCTCATTTTTGTAGCTTGTTTTCCCTGTAGACAAGGATATTCATGAGCATCTCTGGTGACCAGTTTTCAGCTGAGACTCCACAAACCAGTGTTCCTGGTTGTTGGAAGCAACCTGGATCCTGTCAGATACTCACACACAGCTGAAGTTGAGGGTCACTGACTGCTCAAATCCTAAACCACGGAAAATATGGCAGGCAAGAGTGATGAGTGGTTTTGCTTTTCCTCATGCAGTAGGTAAGCAAGAATGTAAGGTTTAGGATGGGTGAGCAGGAAAGGCAGTTGGATTCTGTGCATGATTAAGAGAATAGGGGGAATACAAGATGTTTAGAGTGTATCTGACCTACTGCTGTCCCTTATGTTCAGTTTCTGTATGTGAGCTGATATTGGTGAAGAAAAAGGCCGAGAGACTGGTACTGGCACCTTCCACCCAGGTTCTGGCCTGCACCAGCACAAGCTGCAGGCAGCCAAGTTCTTCGATGACTCATGTTCATGTCTCTCCCTCCTGACCTGCAGATGAAGCCATGGGAAAGGGAATCCTGTTGAGGAATAGAGGGCGGGGAGTTATGCAGCCATTCTGCTGAAATTAGAGAATTTTATGGGGGGAATGTACAAAATACACCACACAGTCTATCCCTTCTTATTGACTGTGATATTGAATAGTCTTTCTCTTGAGCTGTCTTCACACTTTCATTTTTTGGTTACTGCTGTCAAAACAAAAATCTACATCCTGAGTATGAAAACAAAAGTTTCTGTTGAGAAGCTTCAGCTGGAGCTATGGGAACTCTACAGCTGAGACAGTGTGTGGGGTGTGTGTGTATGCACACACTCCCCCTCCCAGGAGTTATGTGAGCCAACAATGCCAGGGAAAGATGCCCCCTTTCTCATTATCCTAGCTGTCCTGTTTTTGAAGACCTGTATTGATTTAGATGGAAGGATTGATACAGGCTACAGCTAGGAGAGAGAGAGAAAAAGAAAGAAAGAAAGAAAGAAAGAAAGAAAGAAAGAAAGAAAGAAAGAAATAAAGAAAGAAAGAAAGAAAGAAAGAAAGAAAGAAAGAAAGAGAAAGAAAGAAAGAAGGAATAGGGTGGGGCCATTCTTTTTGGAATTTGCATACAATTTCCATACCAGCTTGTGGAACAATAGTGGGCACTCCTGCTGGGGCATACAAATTTCAGCAAAAATACTTGAATAATAATTAGCAGTGAAACAATTCAAATAACTGACATTTAAATTGTCCTTTTGGGAGCTCCAGCATTAAAGACAATAGAGGTAAATGAAGATGGTTCTTCTCAGTTAGAAATACAGGACCAGTTTTGCTTGGTTGAGATTTCAAACAGATGATTGCATGCAGTGTTTGAAATGTGGAGTTGTGATTAGGAACACACAATTGTGACAGGAAGGAACTGTGCTAACTTCCAGATAAACAACAGGGAATACATCCCATTCTGTGTGCAGCTAGGCAAGCTTCCCACCTTGGCTACTTCAGAGGGGACTTACAGAGAATGAGTTACTCATTTTAATACAGATCTTAGAGAAGATGGAATAATCAAATTTCCTGATGACTTCTGATCTTAGAACTTTATAAAGCAAAGCCATGAAAGGTGATTGCAATTTTTCCGGTGTAATAATCCTTGTTGAAAAACTGCAGATTGGAAGGGAAGAAGTTTGAAAATTGTTAAAACTCATTTTTTGCCTGTGACCTTGTACTTAGCTTCAGCTGATCAGCAAACCCATGTTTTGGTGCTTCCTTGGCCCTTCCTTTAGCACCAAGTGACGTTTTTATTAGGATGCGTGGAATAAAACCCCTGCCAATTATTCCCAGTATGACAAACAGTTTACTGTCTTATCTTGTGTTAGCCTCAGTGAGTCAAATCAGACCTTCCTTAGCTGTCTGTTCAGGTTCATATACTCTGAAATGCCTGTGTGTGTGCTCAGGTAACGTGTCACAGCATCACAGAAGGGAGGGCAGATACTGAGTTGGGGTGGTGTGCTCTGATCTCTGTGTAGCAGTGCACAAGCACATGAGCAAAACATACTTTGAGTTTTACTTTGAAACCACTCTCTGTGCTCACTTGTGCCCATCCAGTATGGCTCTCCTTTGAATTTGGCATAGAGACTCCATAATTCCCTGTTTTCTTTTCTTTATTAACTTTTTTTTTCCATTTTATATGTACACGGCTGACTTATCTCTAAACCTGGAACTGCTTTTCCTGGGCCAACCTGGTAATTCACAGTAATTCATTCAAGGAACCCTTTTCCTAGTTATCTTGTCTGCTTTTATTCCAGTGATTTAAGCAAGTAACAGAAATCCTTCTCAGTCTGATAGATTGTAAACAAACACTTTTGCTGAAATCAAAACCCTTTGTCCCACGTAACAGTTTTAAATAGGGAAGGCAGATTTGTATTTCTTATACGTGTGCCATTTTAAATTTCACTATAGATGTGGAACTCTGGGAGCCAGGGAGATTAGTGGAGGATTGAGGGAGCCTGGAACAGTGGCTGCATCTTGCAAGATCAAGTTTTTATTGACTAAAGAGTAAGGGTTATGCACCAGTCATAGCATTTTTCTTTATCTCAGAGAAAATCTGTGATTTGAGCCTGTGGTGTCTGAGGACCTGTTTTTCAGGGCAGCAGTTCCCATTTAAGAGGCAGTGAATAATGGGGTGGTGTCTTGCACTGGTAGATTTTGTAATTTCCCAGAACAGGTTAGCATGAAGACAACGTGGAAGAGTCTTTAGGTGGTTTCAGTTCTGGTTGGCTGAGGTTTCTGGATTCCGGGTAGTGAGTTTCATTGCTACTTCTTTTCTTTATTTTGAGGATTTACACCATCTAAGCCTGTTAGTAACAGAACTGTGTAAATCTGATGCAGTTGGTAGCTAGGTAAGGTAAACAGACTTCAAGTACCTTGCAAGTATTTTAACTGCATTTGGGTAATTTTTAATATAAAGGGAGCAGTAGTGGTGGGCAGACACTAAAAACTTAGTGTTCAAAACAGCAGCATCAGTCCCAAGTCTCTGGGCAATCGAGCAATTTCAGTGTCTGTATGATGAGAACTAAGAGTGACTCGTGAGCCAGGAAACATGAGTTCCTAACTTGCCTGTGGTCATACAGCACATCGATTTCCCTTCCTGGTGTCACAGTGGTTTCATATGGAATGTGGTGCTGAGGACACTTACCTTGCTCTGGGAAGCCCTTCCTGATCTGTACGTGTTTAGCAGTGTTACACCTGCACAGCATGGTCTGCTCTTAACTGCATTGTTTCTGTGTAATAACACAGAAAACACAGAAGAGTAAAAGGTTTGAGATGTGAACACACTGAAAATCCTGAAATAAAGTCTTGCTGTGTGGTGGTTAATTGAACCATGGACATTTTGGTACTTGATGGTTTTAACAAGACACTGAAACTATCCATTTCTTACTGTTTTGTTTTGTGAAAGTGTGACGACTGTGGCCCATTTCAGGTAAAACCTTAAAATAAATGCCTCAGAGGCACCAAATACAGCAATTTTCTTGCTCTAAACTCCACTTGATTCTCATATAATGTGCACCACATGCTGTTGCTGATGTGTATGTAAGTGCACATTATGTGTTCCTGTATGAGTTTGGAGGTACATTTTAAAATTACATATGAAGAATGCTGAGCTTATGTGAACAGGACAGGCCTTTATGGCTTTGAACTCGTGTTCTGAAGTGAGCCATGCAAGTAAGATTGAAGGTTTGAGCAAGTTTGCTGCTATTCAACTCACCCATATGGTGGATGATACAGAGTGGTCTTCTAGGAGAACAACTCCTTAAATAGAAGGAAGATTCAAATGAAGACATTTTGAATTAAGATAAAACCATGAAACAGAATATAGAACCTGTAATTGCTGCAGAGTGGTTGTTCGTTTGGTGAAAATGCTGTTTTCTGCAAGCATTTTAAGGTGCTGTTTTAGCAAACCAAAAGCAATTACTGGTGTGCCTGATTATGTGTGCGAGCCAAGGATGATATTAAAGAAACACTGCCCAGGACTTGGACCACAGGATTTCCTTATTTCTTGTTCTCTCCTCTACAATTTAGAGTGCCAGACCAAACTTTCCTAGGATCAAAGTTCAAGCAGTTTTGCATGAACTACAGGGTGAGTTTCAGTCCTTCTAGCTACTGCTGGAAGTTCCCTCTTGTTTGCTGATGTGAACCAAACTGACATGCTGGCATTTTGGAATTCATGGGTTTCATCTCAAATCCATGGGGATTTGGGGAGAAGTGTATTTGCAGGATTGAAGTGGGGTTAAAGGAGTTGAATAGCTAATTCAGCTGAACAGCTGAGAGACTAAAGGAGAATCAATTGATAGGGAAGGTGCTGATACTGTAATCACTATTTTAATTAAATAACTGAGGAAAAGCCATGTGGGAGCTGGAGCTGAAGTGCACATGCCTGCATCTTCTCGGGAAGGAATGTATGGAAGCTCTGGTGTCAGGTCTTGGGATTGAGTGCATGGAGGCAGCTGCCTGTGCTGCTCCTTTCCCTGTGCTGTGAGCAGCTCCTTCTTGCAGTCAAAGATCAGGTCTAAAATGGTGCAAGTACTTAGTGTCCCTCATGCTATGAAATACCATCTTTGCTCAATTACTGGAAAGTCGCCCTCCCACAGGGAGCCACGAAGCTGTAATGGAGTTGAACACAAACATTTGTTTTGTTTAAAAACCCTGGTGTAACATTGCTGTGCAACTTTGGATATGTCAGTTCCTGTAAATGCTCTGAGCCTGAGACCAACAGTGCAGAAAGCGTTGGAAGAACCCGTTGTGGAAGCGAGGTTTACCAACCTCTCCAATGTTTCATGCTGGCTTCAGTGATCTCCGTGGCTCCCTGCTTCTGTGAAGGCTTCCAGCTTTCTGCTTGTGACATCTCTCCTGATGTGCTCAGACAGAGGGAATATGCAAAAGGACGGCTGCGGCTCTGTGCTCAGGAGATGTCATCTCCGATGGATGTCAGGCAGGGGAGCAGCAATTAAGGCTCCAGCCGACTCTCTGCTCAAGCTCCAGGCACACTGGGGGAGGAGAAGAGAGGAAAAGAAGGTTTAAGAGAAAAGTAAGATAGTGGGAAAAGAGGGGAGAGAAGGAGAGAGAGAGGAGGAAGAAAGGGAAACTGCAATGTGGAAGAATGGGAAATAAGAGCATCATGGTACAAAATATGAGGAAAAAATATGAAAATATCTTAGAAGAGGGAAAAATAAAGAGAGGGGGAACAGGAAGGAAATAAAGGAATGAACATGTGGCTTTGTGAGGTGAAAGAAAGAGGAGGTGGCAGAATGAGACAACTGGCAAGGAAAACCATGAAAGCAGGGACATGAGGACAACTTGAGGGCTTTTAACTACTTGCTGCTGGTGGGAAAAGAAGCCCATTGTCCCAATCCATCAACTGTGGTGCTGGAGAATCCCTTTATTCCTGACTTACAGTGAGCTACCAGTGTAAATCAGCTGCTGCTTTACAGTTGTGTGTCAGTGGGAAGAACCATTGAATTACTTTCAAAAACAACTCATCAGATGCATCCAAAACACCAGTTTGACAGTGCTCAGAATTAATGCTTAAAATTAAGACCTGGAACAGCAAGCTAAGCAACTTGTATCTCACCTGCTGTGCCATGAAAAAGATCTGTTACTAGAAGAGATACAGGGATCAGCCCCTTGGGAAACTAAAGTACTGAAAGATTTTGAGATTACAACTGGATTAGGATTTGAATGTTCTTTATGAACCCCAAATATTTTCATAATAAAATTACTAGATCTTTTCTATCTTTTCAATTTTGTTGTTTGAATACAAAGAGGTTTCCATCTCTTCCAACTGTTCAGTCTCTGACTTTGGTTTCTCTTGCTTGTTCCCTGCTGCTTGGCATCATCATGACTTTCTCTTTTCTAGTAACTCTCATTATCTGGGATCTTCTTTTTTGTATCTGTTTTGAAATACTGTGCTGGAGCTGAGTATCCATTTTTTGTCTTCACCTGTTTCTAAATATATCATTACTGTCTTGAGGAATCCAGTGTCCTTGTCCCATAATCCTACTTTGGTAGCTTGTCTAGGAATGGTAAAAGTTCCTGGGTGATGACCATCAAGAGCAACAGAATCATGGAATTGTTTAGATTGGAAAAAAAATTTAAGATAAGCAGCATCACTGGTTCACTCTTTCTTTGCCCATTTCGAATTCCTGACCGGCTAAAACAAACCAACTTCTCAAAAACTTTCCAGAGTCTCTTGGTGCACCAGTTATTAAACCCTGAAATACAATTTGGAACATAAACTATGATGGGATTATTAAATCTACAAGGTTTAGCTGCAAAGAGCCAGGCCGTTGCCAAAGCTCCATGCTTTAGCTTATTAATAGTTCCTAAATTGGGGTGAGAGCTGGCAGAGGGCAAGTGCAGAGCGAGCTGGAGAGAAGCACAACCCTTATGCATTCAGTATCCTTTGCTGTGTTTTATTTTCCCCATCTGGATTTCCCCCGCCGAGCAGCAAGCGGGCGCTCAGACGCGCGCGGTGCCAGACAGCTGAGGAGGCGCGGGGAGTCAGCCCGGTGACGTTTGGCATCGCTGGGCCTCTTTGTGCCAGTGGTTTAGTGCCAAGAGTAATTGTGATTTACACCCACTGCCCCTTTGGTGGCAAAATGGTTTTGATTAAGTGCATACCACATTTATTAAGTCTTGCACAACCCAGCACAGGGTCTTGGCTGGGACGCCGTAAAAGGCAGTGAGATTTACACATCTCACTGCAGGATTCATTTAATCTCTTGGGGATTTACTGACCTTCAATTAGAACTGTTAAGTACTGTTTACTTGGTACCTAAATCATGTAAGGCCCAGCTAGAGTTTCTTTTTTTGTTTTCATTAGTAATGTTGTGATTAAATGTGAGAAGAGAAGGGAAAGGACCTAAATACAATTTGACCACTGAATACACGCCCTGAAGAGAAAGACTTTGAAGGTTTTAAATCAAAATACTGAACTAAACTAACCCATTTTTCCTTAATGATCTCTGATCTGAGGCCATTGGTTCAACTGAAAGACAAGGAGTGACTTTATGGCAGTTGTGTACATACTGAAGGACACCTTTCTCCCTTTCTTTGCATTCAACTAATCCACTGTCTGTGGATTTAATGGAAGAATAATTTTCAACTTCAGAGAACTTCCAAATAGGTGTTGAAAGAATTTCTCAGCTTGGCTGTGTAAAATGTATCTGCTTCGTTGCCTAAAGTCACTGAAGTTATCTGCAGTTAAGGTACTTCTCGTGGTGAACCAAGAGCAGCCGTATTGGGAAACAGGATTGTTCTTACTCTAAGTCCATTCAATATCGTCCCAAGCACTTCAGAAAGTCTCTGCGGTTCTAGAGAAAAGATCTTCTATCCTTTGCTGCCAAATACATAGAATTTAGAGATCGCATAGCAGATTAAAAGTGAAAATTAGGTCTGAGACTACATTACAGAGCAAAAATGTAAGTATTTTAGGTCTAGGTTACCACTGAGCAATGTATCATTCCAGCTGGATAACATCACAGTCAGGAAGGAAGGGAAAAGATTTTGTGTTTGTGAATGGAGCTCTGGTTAATGATGAGATTTTTCTAATAAAAAAGTCTCCTCTTTGTAAATAGCTTCTGGTCTTCCAGAACGTGGTATTTTTAATAATTGGCTGGAAAAATGTTGGCAGATTATGAGCATCTAGGTGTAAATTCTTAGTGTTCAGAAGTGAACTAATTTGGTCTAAGCTTTGTTGGGCAGGTTGACCATTTGGCATCTTCTCTGCACCCTGATTAGATGAACACATACAGCAGCACCGAGGACCTGTTTGCTGGGATGAAAGTGGAGTTTGACAACCTGAAAATTCCTTTTCCACAAGTATTCTCTAAATGTTTCTTTAGAACTTGGCTGCTTCTGAGATTTTTCCTGCCAAGAAACTGGTCGGCTGGAGTGCTCATGGAAAGTGAACCCCAAAGGAACCATGAGCACAGGCAAAATGAGTTCATGGGTTGGAAAGCCAGAGAGAATGTCGAGCATTCACTCAGCTCTCATTAGTAGCTTGGGCTTCTTGCTTCCTCCTGACTACTCAAATTAATAACCCAGCTCCTTGTGCTTTCTCTGGCATTATGTCAAGAGCAGGAGAATGAGGTGTGGAGGAGTTCAAGGAAACAGTCAAATGGTACATGCCCTTTTAATTCAAGGTGTAGAAAATTCCCTTGAGACCTAAATCAAAAATTGAACTCACATCTCCTGTCACAACCAGAGCTATATAGCATCTGATCTGGAGCACTTGGAGATAATTTACGGTTTCTGGTCATTGAGCTCAGTCAAATGAAAGTCCACTTGTTTTTAAGGTGCATCAGTTTACCTATGTGTGAATTTTGGATTCTCAGTTACACAATCTCATCTGGGTAATGACTGTTTAGGGCATGTGCACACTCAGTGGCAAAAAATGAATGAAAGGAAAAGGTCCTTTAAAATGTTTTCTGTATTGGTGGCATTAGGCAACCTAAGGCCACTGTGAAATCAAAAGGCAAAGAAGGGAGGAGCAGGAAGTCTCAAAAGGCCATGTTTTTCACCTTTACTCTCTAGTTACAAAAAGTATGTATTTTCTTTTGTTATAACAGCATCATCTCTTCATGTTCTGTTGGCTTTCTTTGGTGGGGTAAATATGGAATTGTTCCTCTTAGAGCTCTGGTTTTACTCAATCTCCTCAAACCTGGGGCTACATTTGCAAGCGCCATTATGTAAATAAGTGGAAAGTGCCAGCTTATAAAAGACTGTAGTGGTGAACAACAGGGTGCTGTCAGGTGTATAATACTGGGAATTGTCCTCTTGGAATAAAGTGTAACTGGAAGTGAAGCATATCCAAGAACTCAGCAGCTCCCAGTACTTTGGGTGCCTCATTTACAATGTCCCAACTGAGAAATTTTATGTGGTTTGGTTTGCATGTTTTTGCTGTCCAGGAATACCACACCCAATACCATGACTCTCATGATTTTGTTTGTAAACTGGGACCTTTAAATGCCCAACTTGCAGGTCCACTGGGCCTTTCTGGAGTTTTAGGTCCAGCACAGTTTTAATGTACAAAACATAGTAATTTTTGACCAAGCTTCAAACTGTCTCTGGATCCATAATGGGCCAGGACCAATGCCCAGGTCCAGCTTGGTTTGAATACTTGAACTGCTTGTGACTGTCTGTTTTGTTGCATTGATCTTGAAGAAAGGTGGATGAAGGTGGCTGCACTGTTGGTGAAGGTACCAGGCATTGTTAATACAAGCTTGGGGCTACCTGACAAAGCCACAGTGACAGTGTAGCAGCGATTTCAACAACCTTGTTTCTTTACACACTCTCAAGCAAAAAGCAAGGCACATGAGAGGACTCCGTCCTGCTGGGAGGGGGTGGGTACACCCACCCCAGATGACAGCAGGGCCCTTGGTCCTCTGGTGGCTCCTTGAGATCCGCCAGGCAGTTCTACAGCCCGCAGAAAGCTGCTGCTCTTGATGAATAGGAGGTGCTAATCTCCTTCTTCCTAAGAGACCTCTTTGTCCAGAAGTGTTGGGATTTAATTGGCTTGTTCACACTTTCTCCAACAGACTCCGACTTCTAACACTTCCTCCACACCCCGCCCCCAGCCCTTGGTTCACGGTGTCAACAGGGCTGGAAGTGTTTTAATTCCTTTACAGACAGTCCTCCTCCACACCAACTGCACGACTGGGTGGACTGCTGGGGTTGGCATGCTGGGAGCTGTTAATCCAAAAAGGCGATTTACTTTTCGTTTTTGTCCGGAAGGATTTAGTCCATTGCACTTGAACGATTGCAGAGACTGAAGCATTTTCTCTGACCAAACCATTAATTCTTGACTAGGGGTGGAAAAAAATACCTTGTAATAACCAACTTTTTATTTCCTTACTCTTGCTCAAATCTATTACATCCTGACTTGTCATTACAAGCAACAATTGTAATAGCACCCAGTGGTCCCAGTGTGTTGTAGGTGTTTGCACGGTGCTCACTGTATGGTGCACTCAAATGTTTGTGGTGCCACTGAACAATAAACACCAGTAGCAAAACTGTCAAGTTGCTGGTGCAGGAAATCAGGGGAAAATAAGAAATTAAACACCAGTGTGGGCTTAGACAAAACCTGTTAAATTTCTGATGCATTTTGTTTGGCGAACATATTCTGGTCTCTTTTCCACTTGAGCAGCATCAATCACCTTAGGGATTGTGACAGTGTGAGCAGGTGCTGCTAGCAGGTCTTTACAGGTAGGAATGAAATAGAAAGGGGGCTTATGGTCTGACTGATATTGAGAAGAGGTAAGGGTTCTGAGAAGGAGGTTATGGAAAGTGAGATGGGGAGGACATAGGGCCAGAAAACAATCAGGGGATTTGTTTGGGGAGAGGAGCCTATGTATATGTGGCAGATACAGTCATTAGGAGCCAGAAGGAGAACTAAATACCAGATAGCCATGAGTGCTGCTCAGAGCTGCTGAGAAGGGAACACTCACTAATTACACCAGAGGCCTTGGATGCCTGGGATGGCTGTTCCAACACACTGACCATGTGTCCATTGTATAGTCCTCACTCCCTGGGTATGGGAGGCACCACCCTCCCAGTCCTAGAGCTGAGAACTGGGAGTGTGGAACAGCCTCTGCAAAGTCTGTGTCACTCTTAAATCATTGTTCCAAAGAAAGTACAGGGTTGCTTTTTCTTTTTGTTTTGGATACTTGAGTCATAGCCAGCAAATAGAAAACTCATTCCATGGTTATCTGAAAGACGATGTCACATACAATGGCAATTAGAAATATTTCCAAAATTAAACCTCCAAAGGAGGAAGTGAATTACAATGCAAGCAACCTTTGACCCTGGAGAATCATAATGGCTTCCTGGATTTGGAGATATTATGAGCAGAAGCCAGAGAGGTACTGCCGCTGGGTCGTAAGAAGTGTTAAAATTAGAACACAATGTGGTAACCTTGGGTGTGTCTTTCTGATCTGAAATCTCCTCCCACCCACACTTCTGTTTAATAATGATGTGTTTTGAAAAGCTTATGTCTGGCTGCCTTAATGTCTCGGAATTCACTCTGCGTGCATCAGCTTTGGTGGTTATCACTCTGCCAGACTGTGGGCCACAATCCAAAAAAGTACAAAACTACTTGTTTACCCCTAAGTATGGGAACAAGGCCACAGAGTAAAGACAGCCACTATGCTGGGGGCCAAGGAAATCAGATGTGTGTGCACCTAACCTCTCCATCTCTGAAAAACCTTCTTCTCAATTCTGGTTTTGTTTATTTTTGACATTTTAATTTACTTTCTGGACCAAGACCTGCATGCTCATCCCTTTGGGAGACAGGGATCTTACTGCTTTATACACGCCCAGCACAGGCTTATTATTCCAACAATAGCAGTATCCAGAGGGGTCTGGTCTCATTGTACCAGGCTTTGTGCAAACACATAATAAAAGACAACTCTGGCCTGACAAGAAAAATATTACAGTCTAAACAGACAAGGCAGACAGTGGGTTTTTCTTGGGGAGAGTGACAGAGAGATAAGCCGGCCTAGGAAATGTTAGGACATTTAAAATCTTTTCCTGTTCTCTCTCACAGAAGAAAGAACATTATATTTGGCTACATACATGAATCCAGATTTAAAAATAGCTGGGTTCCTTCCTGGCTGAGGGAGAAAGACTGAAATGAGTCAAATTTATTAGCCTCCTAGCAAACTTGCATTGAATTTTTGCTTGTTGGGACTCCCCCAAGTAATTGTATTTTTACAAACAAGTTGGTTGAGGAAGAGTTTCATGGGCAAATACCTTGATTTATGGCATGGACATGCAGGAGAAAAACAAGTCCAGTGTTTGTGCGAGTGAATTCCAGCCACACAAATGTTTGAGAAGTGAAGCCAAAGGGGCAGAATTGTCATTAGACTGATTTGGGAGCTGGATTTAGTTGAAGGGCAACATTTCAAAAGCACCTAAGTGACACAGGAGCCTCAGGGCAAGTCTTCAGCGGGTGGGGCTTGTTAGGGGGAATGCGGTGTCTTGCTAATGTGGCCGGGCTCTTCGGGATCTTGGCACCCAGGCAGGGCCGGGTTGGGGGGATTTAGCAGCTTAGGGACCTCTGCCCTGGGAGTCGCGCTGCGGTATTGACTTTCACCGTGTACCATTTTTAAAGGTGATTTAGGCGTGAGCACTGGATTTACAAACGTATTAAGGTGCCGATCTTCCACTGATGGCAGTGAAGGCTGGAAGCTTTAAATGCCTTTTTGGAGGGTCTGAGCCTCGGGGCCAGATTTACAGAGCTGTGTAGATATCTGAAATGCCTGGTGATCTTTACAAAAGCACCAAATGCGTTAGACCTGTCTCCTCTTGACTTCAAAGTGACTGACTAGTAGAGATAAGTAGGCTGGTCCAAGATCTTAGTCTCAAGCTGCCTCTATGGCTTTGTAGAGATGATCTTTAGGAGAGCACATATTACCTTGAAGCCCAGCTCAGTCTCACTGAAGGTCAGAGTGTTGTGGGTATTTCTGACAATGCTGCCTTGCCAAAATTAAGTAAACAGAAGGGGGTTGCTGCAGTGAAACTATTGACATACTTGACATCCAGTGTGCTCTACATATACTTCACTTTTGTTATGCAATAGCAAAACCAAATGTGACAGAGGAAAATGGGATCCAGCGTTACCCCTTGGAGTACGGGGTATTTAGCAGTGAGGATGTTCAACATAGAAAATTGGGAAAAGCAAAACAAACAAGTGCGGGCAGAGTAGCCTCAAAGCTCCCTTGGCCTACAGCACGGTCAGAAGCAGTCAGGGCAGGGAGCAGGGCAGGGAGGAGGGACGGCACATCCCTGCTGCCCCTCTGGAGCCATGGTGATGTGACAGCCCCGTGCCGAGCCGCGACTGTCCGGTGACAGTACAGCGGCCCCGACAGCTCGGGGTGCTGCGGGCGTGTCCCGCCTGCCCGGGGGCTGAGAGCAGAGCGGCCGAGGCCGCCCCCTGCAGTGGCTTCCCTACACATCCTGCCCTTTTCCATGCCAGCCACGGCGTCTGAGTGAAAGAGAGCACAGCAGACAGCTGAGTGACAGCTGCCACTCATGTTGGCTGCAGGGTCTTCAGAGGGAAGGAAAACATCTCCTTTGTGTCCATGTGCGTCCCCGTCCCATATCCCCAGCTAGAGATCCACCCCCAGGGCTTGCTCCTCATGCCAGCAGCCACTGGGTGCCTTCTTTTCATTTCAAGTCCCTTCTCAACACAGACCTGTTTTGCTCCTGTTTCCCACTTCAGCTGCTTGCTGCAATGTCCATACTATTATTTCTCAGTTGAGCCTTGAAATGCTCCTCTGTGCAAGTGCTCGCAGGCTCATTTCCACACAATAAGGGCAGTTAGCATTTTCTTCCCATTCCCATCTGCTACCTGCCTGCTCTGGGGGACTCAGTGAATAGCAAGAGACTGGCAGAACTCTCATCTCTTGGATGCTTCTGACAATTTCTATTAAGGAAAGCTGAGAGCATATCAATTAAATAAATATATTATATAGACACAGGCAGCCTTTAGGATTTGCTTCTATTTTCTGCAGTACTCCTTGATGTCATGCCTTGAAGACATCTTACCTCTGGTAGCAGCAGCTGCCAGCAGGATCATGGTTTTGGGTCAAGAGAGCCTCAGCTCCTGTGAGAGAATGAGCAGAGCTGAAGGAAGAAGGAAAGTGGCAGAGTAAGATCCCCCTTGGCTACCGGGTAACAGATATTGGCTCGGACTGGGAAACAGCAGAGAGGAACCAGGCTAAATTTAAACAGATAAAGAGGCAGATAAAAGGAAACCAAGCAAAGCGTTAAGGCTTCTGAAGCTAAAAATCGGGCCAGTCTGCAGAACCCAAAGCATTTCCTCGTCATTTCCAAGCAGGCTGGATAAAGCACCAGAGAAAGCGCACTCTGGGCTGCCCTTATGGGCTCTGCTGGCCAGTGCAAGTCAGAAGATGTGGGGAAGCTTTAGGCAGATTCTTGTGTAGTCTAGAGGGTGCATGAATTTGGTAGCTTGAAGCACTAATTTGTGACAGTAGCCAGGGGATTGAATTGGTAAACCTGTCAATCTCTGGCTCTTAAGAGAAGCCTGGCTGAGCTCCTCTTTTGGGTTGCAAAAGCCAGTTAATGGTGTGATGGGAAGGCCTGGGAAGGAGCACAAGGAGACAGGTAAATGCTGAGGTGAGTGCTGCCTCAGGACGGGTGAAAGGGGAAAACCCTGAAATACCAGGGGCTGGAATTGCAATTGTTCAGCTCAGATGGGGTGTCTGACACCTTTGAAAAATCATCCCATCAAGGTGCAGCCTCTGTAAATAGCACCACTTGATGTTTTAGGCTAATCCTGCAAATCCTGAATCTGGAAGGATGAGGCAACTTCTGATAAACCTGGCTCCTTGGAGGTCTTTTCAGCTCACTCAGATACTTGCAGGATTGGAACATCAGGAGGTTTGTTTCTTCTTCAGCTACCAACAAGGAATCATGTGGGCTCTTTTCCCTTTCCCTGTTGGTTCACCCATGGAGGGCATCGCAGAGCTCAGTCTGTGACCTCACCTGGTCACTGTGAAAGAAGATGGGGAAGGTTTTTGCTTGAAGGCTCTGGAAGGCACTATTAGAAGCATCCTAATTCAACTCAATAAGAAGGTGCTATTCAGGCCCCATTCTCCTTCCCTGAAGAGTCAGCTCCTGCTCTCCTAGTTTCTGATGGAAGCAAAGGCACGAACAGGAACAAGGTCCTGTGTGGTGAGCCCAGATCTCAGGCTCCTATCTGATTGTTGCTGGGCCAGAAGTGAAGATACTTTTCTGACATTTACAATTCAAAAGCTGTGTCATTCCACAGCCCTCTCCTTTTGGCCTCTCCGGCGGCGGTGACAGAGGCAGGTGTTGCCTTTCCCCCAAGCAGACGGCCCTGGGCTCTCACTGCTTGTCTTGGTTGTGGACCTGCCCCTGCAGTATTGCAGCCCTCCTGAACTCAGGACTGGGATGCATGAAAGTGCTCCAGCTCTTGAACAGTCCTGACTGCAATTCAAAAAGCACACTGCTGGTTGGGATGGAGTAAAACACGGGAACTATTGTTTAAGAGCACTAAATACTGGATTTTCCTGATGCTCTGTATCAGCTGCCTCATCCTTTGTGAATACAGCAAAAGGGATGGATATGGCCTGATTCATCGTCCTATGTGGATCAGGGAAGGTATCTGAGAGCTTTCTGCACATTCAAGTTTCACCAAAGTATTTATAAAGATGGGTGTTTATTGCCTCAGATTTTGAGGTTTATCTTTCCAGATGTGGGAGAGAGGCTTCTTCAGAGGCAGATTCACAGTTGCTGGGGCCAGCTTCATCTTGTGAGGGAGCAGAAGCTGTGCTCATGGACAAGAGATGTACTTTCTTGATTTAAACTGTGCTGAGTTCAAGAAAGTGATCTGTTGTGGTCAAAGAGAAATGAAAACACTTAAACTGGTGATAGCTGAGCTTCATTAAAGTGCTAATGATTATCAACCTCACAATAATATGACAATACAGACAGAACTGCACTTGCTCTGTGCCCTAGGTCTGTGTCTGAGTTATCCAGATTATTTGTATGATATCTGATATCATCACAACATTGGATACCTTTTTTTCCTCTGGATTCTGAGTTGTGTTTTATCAGGTGGATGGATACAGTGATTTTTGTGATTTTTTTGTTGGTGTTGTTTTTAATTACTCCTGGTTTTCGTAAGTTTCTTCTAAGGTGTTAAAAGTCCCCCCAAAAAACGTAACAAACCCAAATACTTAAATGGACTAGGCAAGTAAGAGCCCTAAACAGGGATAGAAGAGAAAATTCATAAATGTAGTTTTACAGGTTGAATCTTTGCCTTTTGGATCTTAGTTTGTATTGCTCAGGGTGTTGCAAAGAAGAGCAAAGAAATTTTTGCCTGACTACAGCAATAGAATATCTTTGCATGACTCTTATGTGCTTCTTTTCTGTGTTAGTACTAAGGCTGGATTTTTCTTGGATGCAGCTTTCTTTAAAACTGTGGGGAAAGGGAAAGTTGTTCTCCTACTGCCTCTGCTGCTCCATCCCTTTCCCTCCTTCCCCCTCCTTTCCTCTGGGGTTGCTTGCCTTTCATGTCTTTGTTTGACATCTAGGAAAGAATCATGAGGTGCTGAATATTATTAACTTCTAAACACCTAAGAAATCAGTAGGAAATCGCAAACATTTTGGCCCCCTGACAGTCTCTGTAAATGACCTGTCCGAAATCCCTCCCCTTCTGAGATGAAAAGAGGGAGCCAGGCAGAACGAAGGAGAGAATGGGGAGAGCCAGGGAGTGAGAGGGATACACAAAATAAATGAGAAATATGATTAAGTTATTTCCTTGGCTGGGTCTACAGCTGGTTCTGGGTATTTAATAAACAGGTTGACACTCCAGGTTCCCCTCATTAGGTGATCACTAAGGTCTGGGCTGTCATAAATCAAAGAGCCAGGTTATCAAGGCCTGTGATCTTTAACTGTACAGGGGCGCCCAAGTGTCTGCCCCGGCGAGGGCTCAGCAGTGCAAGCTGTAAGGAATTAGCTGCTGCGGCACTTCAGACCGTGCACAGGCACCAGCCCTGGCCCGCTGTGGGCTCACACAGCTGCTGTGTCCCCACTCAGCTGGGGCAGGAGCCAAAGGCACTGCGCTGCAACCCTGCCTGAGCCTGCCTCTGCATCAGGCAGGGAGAGGAGCCATCTCAGTGATGTGCTCCTGAAAGGGACAGGGACAAGCAGTTCTCTTCATTTCCTTCAGGGAGGAGGCACAGCACTGCCCAGTCTGCTGCTGTGTCATTCCAGCACTGGACTGGCACCACAGAACCTATCTGTGAGTTATGCAGCTGAGGAGGAATTGCTGCTCTGCAAGGCACACTGTGTGCCACAGCAGCTGGGTCCTGCACTGTCCTTTCCAGAAGCAGGTGTGGCCTGCACTGCTCTTTTTACACTGCAGGTGAGGCAGAAACTTGATGAAAGTTGGGCTACCTGAAGCTACAGCCTGAGGTCTCATAACAAACCTGGCACATAAGTAAGTTCTGTGAACTCTTGAGTATAGCAGAGCATCAACTCACGCAAGTTTGGGCAGTAAATAATACAAGTAAGAGCCAAGTGGATTTCTGGGGAAAAAAATTATGTTCAATCTCAGCCCTGCTTTTGTGAGAATATGAGATAATTTTTAGCTGCTGGGAGTGTTCTCAGTTCCTGGTTTTCCCCAGTGTTGAATAGCCATTATTGCCCACAAAGCCAGGAAAGCCTTGGGAGGAGTTTCTAAGGCTGATTCTACAGGACAAGAAGCTTGGTGACACAAAAACCAGTGGTGAGAGAACTGAACCTTGTGCAGCTCTTGTAGCTGCAGTGTGTGTTAGAAACTAAAATAAGCGATAGGGGAAAAGGGAAATAAGGGAGCTTCTCAAAGGAGGTGTATATTCCTGTACCTTAACTGGTGGATGGAAAGTGCCTCAAGCCACCTTGGTAGAACTTTTGAAAGAGCAGGAGTAGGGACTGTGGGCAGAGCAGGGCTGAAGGTTGTATTTTACTCCTGGCACCCCAATGGGACAAGTGACATTTCCACATGCATCTGGAGGGAGTTTGAGGCCCAGCTCTGTGTTAGAGGGTGGGAATCAGCACCGTTCCAGAGGGAGGCAGTGCCTGTGAACTGCAGCAATGTTTTGCTGCAGGTGTTGTGGCTCTGCTGGTGGCACCTCCCTAAGCCATTGTCTGTGGAGCAGAAGAGACACTGTCAGTGTATCTTGGCTACTCGTGAGGTCTGAGGACATTGTCAGTGGGATCCATGTGAGAAACCTCATCAGTTGGGCAGGGAAGAAGTGCTGAGTTAAGCTTGTTTTCCAAGTGAGCTCTTAAGCTGGGCCTCAGCTATTGCCTCCTGCCTTGGACAAGGGGATGATTCTCTGTGGAAGAAAGACTGGGGGAGATGAGATGGCACAGAGATGACTGTTGTTTTCAGGAACTGAAGGCCCCTAAAGCCTCATCCCAGCAAACATGGATTCACTGAAGCAGCTGTACACCTTGTCACATCTTGTGTGAAGGCCCACATCTACCTGTCTACTAGATATTCAGCTGATAGGATAAGTGATGTCCCTACAGTTAAGCCGAAGCTGAAATTCCTTGAGGGGCTCACAAGGCACAGTTCCAGCTCTGCTGCAGTCACTCCAGGGCATTCCATGACTATTTATAATGGTCTCTGTGGGTTTACTACTTTACAGATTGTAATGCAACTCACTGCCATGGGGGAGAAAAATGCAACACTAAAGCATGACATGCTGCCCTTTGGCCATCAAACCGTGTGGTTCGTGTCAGGCTGTGAGGTGGAAGTGTCTGGTTCACAACAGTGATTTCAGGGTGTTTTCCTGCCTCCTTCTCCTCCTGTTTTCCTCAGCTGTACTATATTCTAGCCACTATTCTGTCCTTAAACACAGAAGCGTCTCTGTTGTGAAAAATCAACTGAAGCTGTTCTTGTGAAGACCAAGAAAATGAAAGAATGTATTAATCCATATGCCCTTGTTTTTAACCCCTCCTCTGATTTCAGTCAATACTATATGGACTTTGGCAGAGGTCAGAGACAGATCTTCACATCTTTGCTTGAAAAATGTTTGCAGTTTGTCAGTTTTACGTTTTGACAACAGAATCAAGTGCCTGAATTTTCAGAAGAGCTCAGCACTTAACATGTGGTCAGTGTAGTTTGTTCTTTTGAAAACCAGTACTGTGCTTCCTGATAACCACAAAGGACTTACCTGTACAGCTAAAAGCTCACATTAGAACTTTTGAAAGTGCTTACTTTATTTAGGATTAGGCAAAATTTACAAATGGCAGATCGATAATTTACTATCTTCTTAAGAAAGCTGATAGGAGTAGGATGCTGAAATGCCCTGTCTTGCCTCCAAAAATCATTCCATAGCCCTGTATCATTTCAGTGATGCTGAAAATCCCATTCGGAACCCCAGACTTTGCTCAGCTCTTTTTTTGCAGTTGGACATAACTCTCATTGACTGTAGTGGCAGCTTTTCTTGAATAATCAATTTTTTAAGCGTCTTCTCCAATAACAAACCTTCCAAAAGTGTATTGAAAGCAAAAACCTCTCTGAAAGGCACTTACTTTACATCTAATGTAGGTATACCATGAATTTGGTCCTGTATATTCCACATTCTTGTACACACAGTCTATATTATTAATCATTGGATTGTGTATCAAGACTTGAGGTTCTTGAATTTCAACCTAAGGATATGAGTTACCAACCCAACCAAGCAAGTGAAAATCTTCTAAGTTATTGCAGGAAATTGCCATCACTACCAATTTGTAAGGAGTTTCCTGTGTTCTTGTTAACCAGTTCCTTTCTGTACCATACATTTATGCAAAACAAAATCTATCTGTGCAGGGTTTGGTGTCCCATCAAAGTCATGACTGTCAAAGTGTGGCCTGTGTGGTGCATGCCCGTGTTCCATCCCCTTGGAGAATATCTTCAGATATTAGGGAATAACTACTTTGCTCAGTAGGTGCAACCTGTCCTATTTTAATACCTAGGGAAATAGGAGGAGTTTGGATTTGAGTGGAACTGTATGCTAAAGGAATCTAAAGTTAAATAGTTAGGAATTTATTTGGAGTCCTGGTGTTTTCTACTTAATAAACCACAGAAACTTCCTGGGAAGACACCATCTCAAAATCCCCCCATTTTTCCTAGGCTGTTACTAACACAGGTGCTGACTCAACTCTTTCAGTTTATTTATTTTCTCATGATTTTAGGCGCAATAACTTTCTTTTCTTTCTGATTGAGGTATTTACTGTGGAGAGCAATTCTGCACACCCTCATTATCCTGCTGGCCCTGTGGAAGAAGGATGATGTGAGACTCTCTGAGCAGGTGAGGAACACTCATGTGAAGGGAAGGTTGAATGACAATGTTCAGACAAGTGTGACTGAATGTCTGGAGAGACACGAGCCTTCCCTGGGCCCAGGCAGCCTGTTTGCTGCTGCCATTCCACCCTTCCACTTTCCAGGTTGCACAGCTGAGTTCAGGGGCTCTAAACTACATTTTGAAAAGTGGTGATTTCTCCCAACTAAATGCATACAGGAATCTGCTGATGTTCCTTATGTATCACTTGTCTGTAGGCTCAGATAAGTTGAATGCAGCAGCTACTCATATCACTCAAATCCCCTCCAAAAGTCAATTTTTGGCATTGCATGACTGTTCCTTTTAATTCAAAAAGCCCAGAACACCCTAGCTGACTAATTATTTTGCATTGCATACTGAGTATCCTAATAGAGAAAAAAAATTACTTTCTGATGTCCTGGGTGGAGTCCCAGACTGGGTCAGTTTCCTGTTAGGTAGGTGTGGGTTGGGGGTTGATGTACTGCTCTTCCCACTTGCAGAGTAACAAACTGCTGGGTTGAAATCAATTGTCTTGTGTCCAATATCACATCATTTTAAGGGAGAAGAGGAGGTGGGTTTACCTCAGGCCTAGCAACAGCTGAGTTATTTCACAGAAAGGACTGAAGTATATGGAATATGTGTTTTGGCTGAGCTAGGAAGGAGGCCAGGCTACAGAAGGAGGTCTGTAACTCTATAAAGAGCAGAACTAGTGGGAGAAAAGAAATTGTAGGGCTACAGAAGGCCTGGCTTCTGATCTAGTTCCCCTACTTTTGCCCCTCATAGCCATGACTGCTTTTGTTTCTCAGCTTTGTCCTTCTAACTCTATCAGTGTCCCACTTGCAATGATTGCAAAAAGCACTGGATTTAGTTGAATGGCTTTGCAGCAGCCTGTGCTGGATATTTTGAGGCACAATTTAATCCTTTGATTCCATAAGGTACTAACTAGCTGTTTCCAAATTCTCTGGTGCCGCTGGAGAGTGATTTCTTGGAAACTTTCCTGTTGAAAGACAGAGCTCATGAGATATTATTAACACCAGACTAAGTGCTACTTAAGCACCTGGTGTTGTTTATATTCTGAGTTATGCAGACTTTAATGTTAATTTTGTCACAAGTAAGCACATGTCATTGTCATGCTAGACTTTACATGACTTTATTGTTGTTATCTTAGAACTTCACTGTTCTGCCTGACTTGGTTAAGGTCTGAACTGAGGAAGTTTTCATTCCAGCTATAGCTGTTACTATTATTGCAGTTTTAAAATTATACAGAGGTTGCTGAATGCTAATTAACAGGAGTTTGAAGCTAAATACAAGCACTGAGGAATGTGAGGATGTGTCTGTCATTTGACATCTGCACCAGACTGGATTAAGCTTTCTAGAGTTTTCCTCCTCTTTACACATGTTCTTAGATGTGGTGTCAGAAATATTTGTTAAAAATTTTACAGTTTGTCTTATGCTGAACAGTGGCATGAAGGACCAAAGTGGAAAAAGGGCATTGAGGGTTAGGACACTGTGGTTATGAAATAACTTGGAAGTATTTTATACACCTTCTGATGGTTCACGCTAAGGCTTTTCTAAGGTCAGTATTTGTTCAGGTTCTACTTGTAGAGAAAGAGAGCAAATAGGAAAAAAATGAAGAGCAAACCAGAAATGTATTTCAACATATTTAACTTGTTACTTGTTTCTTGATGTCCCTACTGAAAAGGAAATAGGGGGAACCTTGGAAACCCAAGTGTTTTTGGCTGTAGTTAAGTCAGGAGCACCCTGGTGAATTATTTTTCCCTTCTCCAGTCAGGACTGTGGCCTGAACTGTAGATCAAAGAAGAGCAGCACTTTGCTTAATCTGGTATAAAAATCTACTTTACCCCAACCAGACAAGAAGAAAAAGAAATTGAGGCCCAGGCTCCATGGCAACTGTGAGTTAGGTTGTTCCAATGGTTGGTAACTGTAACAGTTAAAAAGAAAAAAAAATAGGAAAGATATATTGCTACTGTATTGGAAAGGACATTGCATCCCAAGCCAGGGTTGTTTGCTGCTGTTCCAAGGAATGTTCATAGCAATGCACGGATAGGCTTGTCTCCCACTTTCCTCATGGTACTGCAAAGAATAAAAGCTGGCCAGCTGATACATCTTCAGGTCTGCTTCAGAAAATGTGTGCTGAAGATGCGAGCAGTGATTTTCTTCTTTGAACATGTTCTGCATCACATGCTGACTTCACAGCCGTTGAGCCAGGGAAATGTGACATGGCTGGTCCCCATTTGTTGTGGTGTGACCACATAGCACACAGTGCCTGCTGGTGACACCGAGCTCTAATGCTGTGTTGGAGCAGAGGCTGTACTGTGACCCTGCATGGTGCTGCCAGCTCCTGTGCTGTCACATGCAAACCTCCCAGCTGCTTTAATGGGGGACTTGAAGGCCAGTCCAGGATTCCTGAGTCGCTGTTCCTGGTGAATCTCCTCAGTCCACAGGGAGAACATCAGACCAAAGCCTTGACTGCCTGCTGCTGAGCAAGCTGGACTGTACAGTGTTTTGGTTCAGGCCAGTTCAGGTGAGGAGCTCAGGGTGACCCAAATGTGTCTTCCATGAGGTCTAGAATTTTTGCTGTTCTCTCCCCAAAGCCTGTTGTTACAGAAGGAGGCCTGCTGCCATTCCCCGTTCCTGGCTCTATGGGCATGTGGTGATCCAAGCCCTGTGCACAGAATCTGTTCCACAGCTTGGATAATTTATGATGTTTCCTTTTCTCTCTGGGGAAAGAGGATTTAGCACACAGCCCCCTAGTTGGGCTGTACTGACAGAAGTGTTATTTAACCTGCTTTGTCTTTGTTCTGGACTGTCTTTCTCTTGATAGGAAAAATTACCTTGAGCCACCATTAATCTTTTAGTGAATGTGGAAGTAAAGACGGCATTGATGACTTTCTTGTTTTTTTTCCTTTCTGCATTTTATGTGTGGTGCATGTAATTTGTTTTGCAGTTCTGTCCCCAATTTTTTTCTCTTCCTCATATGCTCTTCCTTGATATTAACCCTTACTTGTGTGTCGTAATTTCCATGTTAGTGTTCAATTTTTCAGAGTTAGGACCAGAGGCATTCCATTTTCCTTCTGTCAGTTTGCCACTGTACTCTTGGTGTAGTCTGGCCAGAAAATTCCAGCTTTACTCTTGGGAAGTCTTTCCAAGAAGCCAATCACCCCAGCTTGATGGCATCTCCTGCCTTGCAGTCCTGTGTCTGATATTACCTCTCCTCTGACAGCAAAACATTTGAGGTCATGATTCTTTTTCATCCAAGTTATCTTCTGGTTGCAGTGTTCAGTTAGTCTTCTTGTGCTGGGTAGGAAGGTGTTCTGATGCCTTGACTTCAAACTCAAGGCATCAGTTCAAGGCAGCTGATGACATGGTTCAGCTCCTCCACCTTGTGAAATAAATGTGTTCCTGACACACTGGCAGAGTGGGGTGAGCAGCCTTTGACTGGCAGTGTTGCCTTTCCAGAGGCTTCCTGGGTCATTTTCCAAAAGCTCTGGGCAACTCCTATTACTGCTGTGTGGAAGTTTCTAACCACACTGGACACCTCTTCCTCCCTCTGACATAACATAACATTTCAAATTCACAGATAAATCAAAACTTTTGCTGGTGGGAACTGCATTTACAAAAGACAAAAGTATATTTGAGCTGCCAACTGCTGTTTGTGTTCATCCATGTTTGTGATCCCTGTCGTTTGCTGTTAGGGAACAAACTTGACATGTGTGGATTTTGATTTGCGTAAAACCACAGAGAATGTGGTGCTTGATCTGAACATCTTAGAGAGCAAGGAGGATTTGGTATGTGAACAAAACTCTTCACTATTCTCTTGGGTAAAGGGCTTTGCACATCCACTCAGAGGGCAGAAACAACAGCATATGACTTAGGTGCCCAATTACACCCTGTGTGTCACCAAGGAGCTGAAGGAGCAGCTCACTAATGCTTCCTAGTCTGAAAACAGGCAGTTGAAAGCTCCAGCAAAAGGCACAATGCATTCAGGGCAATTGTGTGCTTTAATGCTTTGGGAAACAAAAAAAGGTCTAAATATGCAGCTATCCCTAAGGAGTTATCTGTGAGCTCTATCTGCAAATAATAATTTAATCAGCTTATTTGGCTGCCCATGATCACAAAGCTGTAATTGATTAAAAATGATCCTTTTTGTAACAAAATAAGGCTGCAGAATAAAAATGAGATTCTAAGGTGATTCTAATGTGTCCTGCTCTGGCAATGTGATAAGAAGCACTTCTGTAGAAAACCAAAGAATCTCACTGCAAAAGGTTTTGGGACTGTTACAGAGAAGTCTTTTCAGACTTTAGACTGAATTTGAACTTCTTTTTCTTTCTTTTTTCGCCTTTTTTTTTCTTTCGTTTCCTTTTATTTATTTTTTTTTTTCAGAGTATTCACGTTTCCTTGGGATCTGAATGGGAGAGAAGAATTTCTTTTAAAGGCCACATGGCTCACGTCCAATTCTGATAGATAAAGTCAACCTGCTTGGCCCCACCAACAGGAAATAGGATGCTGCCCCTTTAAGCAGACTGTAAGGAGTATGGAATTACGGCTAACTTGGTTTGGAGCCTTTGTGTAAGGCTTTCAGGAAGAGATAAACCATTAATCATGCACAATTACTCTGACCTTGCATGAACTAAAGCCTCTCTGAACACATAAGATTACGGTCTCTGGGGACCTTGAGACACTGACACGATCAGCTCGTCCGAGGGCATTGGAAACGGCTGCACAAAATGGCTGAAAGCTTGGCCTTGCTTTTCTTCCCTTAAAGCCAAGTCTGGCTTTCCACCCAGGACAGGATCCACCTGCTTGCCATGCAAACTAAGGAGAAGTCATTTCCCTTGTGCCAGGCTTTGAGTTCACGAGTGGAAATGATGGCAGTGCTGAAGAGAATAAATTACATTTGAGTTTTGAGATGTTTTTTAATACTTACTGAGTTGGAGCATTGTACACTTATTTCTGCTCTCTCCCTATGGGGATCTTCTTTTTCTCTGGGCTTAGAACACTACAAATGTTATGGTCAGAATGGCAGACATTCTTAGGTAGCTCTGCAGTGTAATTCACTTTTGCTGCTGTTATTCCTTTCCTGGTGCCAGCCTCACCTGTTCTAATTAGATTTTAGATTATGATTTTCAGGGTCAGATACATTCCGTCTGTTAGTTTTGTTCAGGATTTCTTTGACTTCTTAAACTCTTTAAACACTCATGTCTCACACACCTACTATGATATACTTTCTTCTGTCTCTTCTTTTTCTAACCTCTGGCACTAGCAGCACTACGTAAAATAGTAATAATGATGGTAAATAAGCAATTAAGCATTTACTCATTAAGTAATTATTGATTTTAACTTGTCATTTTTCAAAATTAAGATGAGCTAAAAATGCACATGAACAGTTGCAGAAGCTCAGCTGACTGACTCAGTGAAATGCAGTTCCTTGTTTGTTTGATCCTTCATCCTGTGTTTGATCCCTACAGCTTCATTCACTTATCAAGTTCATACTGCTCTAAATATTTCACTTGCATATTTGATCATATTATGTTATTTACTGCAGTGTGACATCTGTTTTGAACTAATTTTACATTGCTAAAACTATCTTTCGTCTGTCCACTGAAGTAGCAAATTTCTGATTTTTTAGAGATGTGGTTTTAAGAAGATGGAGATGGCTCATCCTGCATTAAAGGAATGGACAGGGGATTCCAAACTAAAATATGCTTCCAGTTCTGACCAGCACCTCTGTGTTGCTGTATAGGAAGATGGGTAAGTCCAAAAGGAATAAATATGGTCTTCAGAGAGTGAATGATGCAGAGAAATGCGTATTAGGAACTCCTCCCTGAAAAGGGGTTTAGAAGGTAGAATCATAGCATTGAAGAATGTCCTGAGCTGGAAGGAACCCACAAGGACCACTGGAATCCAAAAGGTAAGCAAAATTAAAATACCACAAGAACAGCAAAGGAATTCCTTTACCAGGTAAGATGTCTAGCAGTAATGTCAGACTTGTTGCTTCAGGACATCAGTCACTCTCTAACTCTGAGGAGAAATGAGAAATTATTTTATAAGGAAGGTTTCTCCAGATTGTTTGCTGCAAGCCTTCTGCACAGTGTCCCTGAGTGTTTTCATAGATTTTGTTCATGGGTTTGGTAACAGCTGATTCTGGTTTGTATCAGAAGGGTATTAAAAAGCTCCCTGTGCCATTAGGCACTGAGGGTGAGAGCCTGATTTGAGGGAGCTGTCCAGTCTTTGCTGGAGAAGACACACACTGTGCTGCACTTCTTCATAGATCTTTTCTTAATTTTTTTTCCTTCTTTTACGTTTTCCACTAATGTATTCTAAACATGCTGCCAGTGGTTAAAGGGGTGTTGGTTCTAAGAAATATTCTGGAGAATGTAAACTCACTGAAAACAGAACAAAACCAAAACACCGTGGTGCCAAGGGAGAGACTTGTTCTGGTTGTGGTGCTGTAGGGCCACAAGTGCTTGTGGCATTCTTGGGCAGTTGGGCCCACAGCCAGTTTTCAGAGAAGCAACCCTGCTCCTCTTTTAGGAAATGGGCTGTGGAAGGAATGGAAATTAGCTGTGAGAGGGAAAAGGCAGGAGATTGCTATTAGGTGGGGATGAGGGGAGTCTCTGCTGCAGGAGCCAAAATCAAACAAAGGTAGATTCTCATCTGATGTAGCCCAGCTGAAGTCAGTGTCAGAGTTGCATCAAAATCAGGCTTGAAGGGAGCAGTATCAGGCCCACATTGGTTTTCTGCTTTGTTTTTAGTCCTGTTGCACCTCGTTGTGACCAAAGATGTGGAAAGATCCATTGTAAGGAGATTTTAAAGTGGAAAAATTCTTTATTCTAAGGGAAAAGGACAACTCATTGCTTTTTGGGTTCAGTCCAGGTGTGCATTCTGCATCTACACTGCAGTGCTGTCAGTACAGCTGTGTAGCTCTTCCTGAGGCAGCTGTTAACAAGCTGGCCTTGATACTTCTGTCTGTGCTGCCAGAACCATAATAGACTCCATGTGTGCCTAATCCAAAAATATTATTGACTCTGTCTCTCAGTATACTCCTAGGAGTACTGATGCTCACTACCTTAAAACTACCTCAGCCCTGAGTATTCAACCTGTTCATGCTTTGGACTGAAAGGGTGGGTATTTTCTTTAGTTTTAGATTTGATTTTACAAAATCTAAAACCTGACTGAACGGCTTCTGCAAGCAAACCTGTCCTGGTTTTACCATTCTCCATTTGGAATCTGAAAGGCTTTGTTTGTTTGGGTCTGAGAGATAAAAATGGGGAGAGAGACAAGGCAGCAGAGATCTGTGTAGATTATTCTCTGCTGCTGGCAATCCAGGTGACTCAGTTAAAGCAGTGGAGGAGCTGGCTGAGGGCTGTTCTCTCCTAATAGGGGAGAGAGAACTCCTGGGGTTAAAGGCAAGAGCATCCCTTTTATAATTAGGACAGATCACAAGTGGAGCAAAATGTTCTTGCAGCTGAATCAGCTGCCCTCTAACCAGCCTGGAGTCTGGAGCTGGGGCCTGATGGACACTTGTACAGAATGCAATTTAATCTGTAATGGCTGAGGAGGACTCCTCAAAGTCTGCGGCAAATGGCAATTATTGTCCCTTTTTGTCACATCCCCCCCAACCAAAACAGAAAAAGAGGAAAATTAATGAAAATAACAACAGGGAAGGATCCTAACTAGCATGCCCTGCCTCCCCCATTCTCTTTAAAAATTCTCTGCAATATAGTGACTGAAATGAGCTGCCCAGTATAATAAAATCTCTGGAGCACCAATGTGAAACAAGAATTCCTCCCCCACACACAGGCACACACACCCCTGCTCCCTAATGAGCAGGGAGACGCCAGCTTGGGGGCTGCAGCCAGTGTTAAATTAGCAGAGAAGGCCATCGAAGTGGGCTGACTCCAGCGTAAACTGCCTTAAGTGTCTGTTTATTAAATCACACCAGCGCTTAGAGTCTGCCCTGCTGCCACATCAGAGCTGTCTGCACACAGACAAACCCTGGCCAGTCCCGGGGGAACCTGGGCCAACTGGATACTGGTGGTAGTAAAGGCAGGGGGAGGAGGGAGCAGCCCTCACCAACGGCCCCTCGTTAGGTTCCATCATGGGTTATTCTTCTAGAGCAGAAAATCCTTTATTTAGGGTCACTGTTTGCATTTGTAGCAGTGGGGAAACCATAAAGTTGTGCTGCTCCCTGCTTGTTAGGAAGCAGGAGTTGAGGCAGACATTTGCTTTCTAAACTGCTGTGTCTGAGCCTTGGAGAGTGGCTTTGTGTGTCAGTCCTTACAGGGAAGTGTGGCCTTCACTTTCAGCTCAATCCTTCAGTTACAGTGGGAGAAAGTTGTTAATACCCAATGATTTTCTAAAATAATTCCCTGGTCTCAACCTAGATAAGCCTTTGGAAATAAAAAATTCTGCTGGTCAAACCTCAAGTTATCATATTGAAGGAGGGAAAAATCAAAATACTTCTGTATATTTGCACAGTGGGAGGTACAGTGAGGATTTGATTCCAGATGGGACTCCTACACTTGCCTGCTAAACAGTAATATTACATATTCTGCAGTTAAGACAGACAGGAGAGAGATAGCCAAGTTGGAAACCTTGTTCTCCAAGTCAGGAGACATCACTTCTATTGCTGCTAGTTCTGAAACAAGAACTCTACTACATTCCCTTCTTTCCCAAGGGCTGGTTTTTAAACACAGTTGGAACCAGTCAAACTGGTTCATGACTCTGCCGCTTACATTACCAATGGGCCTGTTCTGGTCTCTGCTCTACGCTTCCTAGATAAGTACTCTTTTCTGCATAAATCCCCAGAAAGAAATCTTGGGGAGAAGTGGATAACTCTCATCCCATATGGAAGCATAGAATGGAGTTTTGGAAAAGTGTCTGAAATTGGTTTTTCTCATGAATTGCATGGGCTTGCTGAACAGCTCTTAAATTTGTCATCCTACCATTTAGGCTTGATCTTTCTCTGCAGTGAGACTTTTAAGCTTCAAACAAGTTTCATCCATGTATTGTCACGTCAGGATGTTGAATGTACAGCATGTAGCTCCATTTAGCTAATTTGTGGATACTTCCATGCTTGTGTTTCCTACTCAGCCTGCTGGTTTACATCTTCCATGAGGGATTTTTGCTCATAGGGTTCCAGAGGCTCCATTGCAGCCCAGATGCCACCTTCTGTAAGAGCAGGTTTGGAGTCATGGTCAAGCATCCTTTTGTGAGGTGGCCCATTGACATTGGAGAGGACCAGCAGTTGTTGAGCCAATTTGTATGAGGAAGGAGCCATGTAAAGTTTAATATGAAGTGGTTGGTTTATCTGGCAGAAAGGGAGAGGTGGGCTGTTTTCCATTTCCCTTTAAAATGTCAAACACTAATAGTCTCTTCCGATCATCCTGAGATTGCCAAATAATTGACTCCCGCCTACAGCAAAAACCTCCCTGATCCACAAAGCAGGAAGCTGATGACAGCAATTGCCTGAACGTGTCCAAATTAGTCAACTCCTGGCAACCCCAGCAGGGTCAGCAGTGGCAGCCCAGGGGTCGCGGGGCAGCAGGAGATGGAGGTTGGAGATTGCCCTGCTTCCTGTGCCCTCTCATGCCTCCAGGACATAGCAAGGACATGAGGAATTCCCAGCTGGAGCAGCCAGCACCTGAACTGCATGTCCAACAGAGATGTGTTTATCCAGAGGATCTGCTGTAAATTAGCCAAACCAGGGCTTAGGGGCAGAGTGGGGAAGTGCCTGTTCCTGAGAGTGGCAGCAGAACTCGTGTGTGTGGGGTGAGCTGGTGTCACACAGCTCCAGCTGGCTTTTCTCCAGGGTTTCCCTGCTCTGCTGTGTAGGACCGACCTGTTTACAACTTGCTGGGGTCTGTCCCAGGGCTGGATTATTTTTTCTGTAGCTTCATTTGTTCTCCCACATCCGTGCAATTGATTGCAGGAAAATGTATGGGCGTAGAGTAGTTTGGAATATGCACACAGCCTGGAGCTCAGAGAGGAGCCAGAGAAGGGTGTCTGCCAAGCCATTCCTGAGCCTCTTCAACACATCCAGCTGTACTGGGTGGTTTGGTTTTATAAAATGGTGGCAGTAAAGCAGCAAAGAATCACTGGCCCCATTCCCCCCTCTCTTGCCTTTGAAAGGACTTCGGTGTGCCTGTGACTTCTTGAAGGCAACTCAAGCATCTAGGGGTTGTGGCCTTTTCATAAGATTATTTTAGGACTCAGAGACAGGACAGAGGGAGAAAGAGAAAAGCACTGTCTCAGAGCTCCCGAGCAATACCTCTGTTGTTACAGGCAGGATGAGAAAGTTTTAAGAGCAGGCTCTTTGTGTGCTAGGTTGTATTCCTGTGTGTGCTTCCTAAAGCAGAGGAGCTGGGGACAGGAGCCTGCCCTGACAGCTCCCTGAGCGTGCTGCTGCAGGTCAGGACCTCTGCCCGGGGAAGGAGCACTGCCTGTGGGCCTCCCATGTCTGCTCACGGAAAGCCTGGCTGGACGCTCTGTCACACTCTGACAAAGGTCACTTTTACATCCCGTCTTCTAAAAGGTCACAGCATGACCCCAGGTGCAGGAGAAGAGGAGGAGGGAGAAGGCAGCTTTCTCCTTTTTTTTTTTTTTTTTTTTTTTTTTTTTTT